>JAJJWW010016679.1:0-134615 GCA_023531295.1 Papaver armeniacum
AAAGATGCTTTCCTATGTTCTAATCTGCAAGTGCACAGAGCCTTGAAGGCAGTGGCAAGCACAGGTCTTTCCACAGGGAACTAGAGGATGCTAAGTTATTCTAAGGCCTTCTCAACTGTTTTCAGGTGATGTGACAAGTGACAGAGCTACAAAGCTTTTGTTTAAAGTCTTACGACTGAGATGAAGGTGTGATAGTGAACTAAGGCAATATGAAAAGCAAAGTAAATTATAAACTGATGGTTTAGTGGTACTAGGATTATCAAATCCACCACTGATTCAAGTTATGTTATTCAACTAACTTGAATGCTCTTTCTGAATAAGAGGAGTGTGTCAAGCTTTACTTATCTTAAAGTTTCACCAAATGATAGTTTAGTCTTTCAAACCTAAGTATGCTAATCTCGAGCACTAGTTGTCTATTTAAGAACAACTAGTCAAGGGTTAGCAAAAGTGGTTTAAGCTAGGGCTGAATTGCACTCAAGGCAGAGTTATCCTAACTACAATGGATACATGGCATCCATTGTGAGAGCAAGGCACTGAAAATGCTAGAATTAACTATCTTATCTTTTAAACATATGAAGAACAATTCAATAAGGTTGAACAACAGGAACAACGAGAATCGGGTTTCATGTCAATCCCTAGTAATTGAAATTAGCCCATGATGAACAATAAAACAGATTCAATTCAAAAATAAACTAAACATGAACCCTAAAACTTAACTAAAACTGACTTGTTTCTCTTACATCAAAAAGTTCAATTTATAACTCACAAAAAAATAATTCTAACCACTACACTGATGACCCAAACCTGTTGTCGACCTTGCTTTGCCTCTGAATCGCACATGCAAAGGAGTTGTTGGAAACCCTAACTCTATTTATCTTTAACCTAGCTTCTAGGTTTGTAAAGAAGCTGTGAAAGAGATAAAAAGAGAGAGAGTGATGGCGGTGATGATGGAGTGGTTGAGTGATGGTGTTTTACATGAGATGTGATGATGGAACTGCAAAAACGTCATGGAAGAAGGAGGTGGAGGTATGGTGTGGATAGGGTTCGATGAAGGTAAGGAGAAGAAAGAGAAAAGAATATGAAATGTGTTAGGTCGAAAGGGGGGTATAGGGTGTTGGGAGTTTTGTTGTGAAGGCGGTACATTGAGTGGTGATGAGACGGGCCAAGCGAGCGTAGGATGGAGCTGATGGAGATCTGAACGGCCGAGGGTGGTAAGCGGTTTTGGCGTGATCGGTGTTGAGCGGAAGCAGCAAACTTCGATGCGTGTGGAAGCAGCGAGCGTAGGATGCGAATGAGTGAAATATCAACGGATGGGAGTGGACGGGCTCGGATCTAAGGTCGCGGGTCGGGTCTAGATCAAGCCCATGTCTTGTAGATGAGTTGCTACTTGTTGGGTTGCAACGTTGCGCGCGGGCTTTGGCTTTTCGCTCCATAGATGCTCGACTCCACTTCTTCGCTCTTTGGGCTCCTCGTTTTCTCGAGCTTTATTTATTACCTAAAAACACAAAGTTAATTAGTACAAATATTTATTCTTGAAAACAAAGAAAATACGAGAACTGGGATAATATCCGATTCTATGAGCACAAAAGATGAGTAAAATGCCAATAAAAAGGTGTATAAATATGCAATATTTGGCACTCATCAAATACCCCCAAACCTGAATTTTACTTGTCCTCAAGTGAAACAAAAATAAGAAATCCTAACTATACCCCTGTCGCAGTCTCTCGAATGCATTTAGCGTATGCACTAAGCCTTTAAACCCCTAAGGTGTCCCTAAGTGGACGAGTTGTAGTCTCGTGAGGGTTTACCAGAGGTGTACCCACAAAACCTTCTCCAACTTCAGAGTGTAAAAGAGTCTCAAGCATCCAAGGAGCTATGAGGACATAGAGTTTCTGCGTGCTAGTAACAAGAAGTTAGAACTACTAAAGAACGCATTCTCATCCTTAAGTGTTGAGCGAGAAGTAACCATACCATATGAAAGAATTCGGATTCGATTGTGATCATAAGCCTCGACTTCGCCTCACCATTAGGGTTTTATGATAATTGCACTCAAAAAGATCGCTTTTTAGTCTCTCATGTGTGCGAGCGGGAATAAAAAGAGAAATCCCGCACACGTTGTAGGTAAGAAGGATAACCTTCCGAAATAAAATCCTGAGACTCCACAAAAGTGTGGACAAAAAGAATCTTTTTCCGATGATCTCTAAGGAAGGAAATCAACCATTAGCAAGGGTGGGAGTACTCACTACCTTTTCACCCGATCGGCAATTAATATCACTCTCTCATAAGAACCATAGAAACGTCTTCACTCTTGGTCTTCGGTCTTCGGTCTTCAAATGTTGATGACGAACTTCTAAACTTCACAAAACTTGACAATTTTAACTTTTCTACTCAATTTCCTTGTTACTTGGAATTTTCTTCTTTACCATGGTGGTATCAAAACTAAGAAAATAAACTACAAATTTTTTTTTTTTTTTTTTTTTTAATTTTTTTTAATTTTTTTTAATTTTTTTTTTTATAAGAACTTCACTATATACATTAATTGAAAATAAAAACAGTAAAACTACTAACTCCATGGATGAAGGATTATATCACACAATTTCCATAACTTGTATTGTCTTGATTTTATAAACTTCATTAATTCTCATCTTTTTTTTTTTTTTTTTTTTGTTGCACGTAACCTTGGACTATATCAACTTTTCTTCAAATATTCTGATGTTGCTCCGCTTGCTGACGATGATGTGTTTCTATGGAACTACTGATTGAGAGAGAGAGTGATGTTAAGCGCAAATCGATATTTAGAAGGAGTTTTCATCTTTAGACGTCACCCTCATGATTGACGGAATTAGCACTCAAGAGAACAAAAGTAGTCTTGAAAGTGGTGCGAAGTTGGGTAGCTCACCATTCTACCCGGAATTGACGTACGGTGACACACACTCTAAAAGCTTTTCTAGAAAGTCACAAAGAGTGAAGGTCGGTACCTCGCTTGATGTAAAATGGGTAGTCTCCACTATGGTTGATCACAATTCTCTACCTAGAAAATCTAAACAAGCACCTAATTCGCTCCTCAGGTATGGTTAAATCCGACTTTAACGCTCTTAATCAACTAAGGAACCCGATTGCGTTCTCCAAAGTACTTCCAAGTTCTTGTTATTTGGTCGGACTCTCTATGTAAACATAGCTAAAAGCATGCTAGTGACTCTAAAATCTCTAAAAGTTGGAGGTTTTTCAAGCAAGTATTTACAAAGAGTTTTTTTTTTTTTTTTTTGAAAAGAAAGACTAAAAACTCTATATGCAAATGTATGTACCCCAAACCTAAATTAAACATTGTCCTCAATGTGTCAACGAGATAATAAGAATTTAAAAAGTCACATACCGAGAGAACTATGTTAAATAAAGAAAAGGGAAGAGATTAGGATGTACAAGGGTGTTGCTAAACCATAGAAAGATGAATGCTTTGAAAGCAAACAATCACGAGCGCAAGACAAAAAGGTTGGTTAGCACACATCAAAATTATGCAAAAGAAAAAAGAAAAGGGAAAGACGATGGATTTTTAGTCCATAAGTATGTACACAAGTGAACTAGATCAGTCCACATAGATGGGGTCTTCCAAGTCAACGGTCTCAACTTCTCGGTGGAAGATGTTGAGAAATGGTTTCAATCTCTCGACCATTGACTTTGAAAATGTTCTTGTTCTTTGGGTTTTCAACTTCTACAGCTCCATGGGGGAAAATGGTGCATTACCACGAATGGTCCGGACCATCCGAACGTAGCTTTCCGAAACAAATGCAACCTAGTGTTGTACAATAAAACTTTTTGACTGGGGTGAAAGACTTGCTTAGATGCGCTTATCGTGAAACACCTTCATTCTATGTTTATACGTTTTGGCACTATCATATGCATCGTTTCTCAATTCTTCTAACTCATTGAGTTGAAGTTTCCTACGGTACCGACTTTATCAAGATCAAAATTCAGCTTTTTCTGACCCAAGTATGCACGGTGTTCTAACTCAACGGGTAGATGACATGCTTTTCCGTACACAAGTCTGTAAGGAGACATCCCAATGGGAGTCTTGTATGCATCCTATAGGCCCATAAAGCATCGTTTAGGCGCAAAGACCAATCTTTCCTAGAAGGATTGACGGTCTTCTCAAGAATATGCTTAATTTCCCTATTAGAAACTTCTACTTGGCCACTTGGTTTGAGGATGGTAAGGTGTTGCGACCTTATGAGTGATTCCATACTTGCGCACTAGTGATTCAAAGGGTCTATTGCGAAATGACTACCTCCATCACTGATTATCGTTCTCGGGGGTTCCAAACGGGAGAAAATGTTCTCCTTAAGAAAGGAAAGAACAACTTTATGGTCGTTGGTTTTGGATGCAATGGCCTCTACCCACTTAGAGACATAATCGACAACTACAAGGATGTACAACTTACCTTGAGTTCGGAAATGGACCCATGAAATCAATGCCCCAAACATCAAACAGCTCAACAATCAAAATGGGTTGTAAGGGCATCATGTTTCTCCTAGATATACTTCCTAGTTTTCGCATCGTCACAAGCAACACAGATGCATGGCAATCCTTAAAAGTGTTGGCAATAGAAACCGCTTTGCAAGATCAGTTTTCTTGGCACTAAAGTGGCCTCCACAAGCATGGTCATGACAGAAAGAGATGACGTCCCTTTGTTGAATTGGGGACACATCTCCTAATGATTTGGTCTTGCGGTACTTAAACAAATATGGGTCATCCCAAAGGAAATGTTTAACTTCAGCCCAAGAACTTGGAACAGTCTTGTTTAGACCAATGCAAGGGCATTCTACCCGTAGCAAGGTAGTTGACAATATCAACAAACCATGGAATTTCAGCCACAAGCATCAATTGCTCATCAGGGAATGATTCCCTAATCAACACAGACTCATCGAAGATTCAACATTCAACCTAGACAAGTGATCGGCAACAACATTCTCTCGACCCTTTCTTATCTCGATTTCGAGGTTGAACTCTTGTAGCAAGAGTATCCATCGAATTAGACGAGCCTTAGCATCTTTCTTAGAAAGAAGATATCTCAATGCAAAGATGATCGGAATAAATGATGACCTTAGACCCTATTAAATAAGATCTAAACTTGTCTAATGCAAACACAATGACTAGTAACTCCTTCTCAGTAGTGGAATAATTCAATTGAGCATCATTAAGGGTTTTACTAGCATAGTAGATCACGTATGGAAGTTTGTCTACTCTTTGGCCTAAAACAACTCCTACAGCATAGTCAGACGCATCACACATAATCTCAAATGGTAATGACCAATAAAGGGGTCTCGACTATAGGGGAAGATGTAAGGAGAGCCTTGAATAACTCCCATGATTCCTTACAAGAATCATCAAAGACAAATGCAACATCTTTTGTAAGAAGATTGCATAAAGGTCGTGAAATTTTACTAAAGTCTTTGATGAATCGGCGGGTAAAAACCCGCATGGCCTAGAAATGATCTAATGTCCCTCACAAAACGAGGTTGAGGCAACTGTTGAATGAGATCTACCTTGGCTTTGTCTACTTCTATGCCTTTTTCCGAGATAATATGCCCTAGAACAATGCCTGAATTAACCATAAAATGGCATTTTTCCCAATTCAAGACCAAACTCTTCTCCTTACACCTAACTAGCACACATGTGAGGTGATGCAAACACTCATCAAATGAAGACCCAAACAGAAAAATCATCCATAAAAATCTCAAGAAACTTATCTACCATGTCGGAAAAGATGCTCATCATGCAACGTTGAAAGGTAGCGGGTGCATTGCACAGCCCAAAAAGGCATACGACGATAAGCAAATGTTCCATAAGGACAGGTAAATGTGGTCTTTTGTTGGTCTTCGGGTGCTATGTGAATTTGGTTGTATCCGAATAGCCATCTAAGAAGCGGTAGTACTTATGTTTGGCTAACCTTTCCAAAGATTTGGTCAATGAAGGGAAGGGGAAAATGGTCTTTCTTGTTCTGTGTTCAGCTTTTCTATAATCAATACATACTCGCCACCCGGTGGTCACACGGGTGGGAAGTAGCTCATTCATCTCGTTTTGAACAACAAGAATGCCTGGACTTCTTGGGTACTACACCGAATAGACTCGACCCACTGCTATCGGGGACCGGGTAGATGATACCGCGTCAAGCGATTCAGAATCTCACCCTTGACAACATCTCTCATGTTGGGGTTAAGTCTCCTTTGCATTTCCCTAGATGGTTTAGTGTTCTCCTCAAGGTTTATGTGATGCATGCAAATTGTGGGACTTATACCCTTAAGATCGGAGATGGTCCAACCTAAGGCACCTTTATGTTCTTGAAGTACTTCTAAGAGTCTACTTTCCTGTTCCGTGTCTAAACATGATGCAATAATCACAGGTAAAGTCTCAGAAGGACCTAAGAATGCATACTTCAAGGTATCGGGTAAAGGTTTCAAATCAAGCTTAGGTGGTGTGTCAAGAGGTGAGATGTGGTATCAGAGAGTGGAAGAGTTTCCACTGCATTCTGCCATTTGGCAATATCCATGGGTGGCTGAGACTCTAGCAAAGAGTGGACCTCACTAATGTACTCTTAATCGAAGAGATCTAAGTCAAAATTGTCTAAACATGCTTGCACACGAGGTCCACTTGACAAAATGTCGGGCAATGAGTCTTGAATCGAGACTCTCAATCATGTTAACCTCGTGCAATTCATCATCATCACACTCTATGGGTTGTTGGTTCACACGAAAGACATTCGAGTTCTACAGTCATGTTGCTAAAATACAAATTCAATATCCCGCTACGACAATTTATGATAGCGTTTGACGTTGCCAAGAAGGGACGTCCTAAGATAACTGGGAATATGATTTTCAGATTTTGCACTGAGTTGTGTATCTAACACAATGAAGTCCACAGGAAATAAAATTTATCAACCTTGATTAGCACATCTTCAACGATTCCCCGAGGGACTCTCACGAATCTGTCCGCTAATTGTAGCGTGACAGAGTGGGTTGCAATTCCCCCAAGACCTAACCGCACATACGTAATATGGCGGTAGGTTCACACTAGCTCCTAAGTCCAATAAAGCTTTTCGATTGTATGCTCACCTATAGTACAAGAGATAGTCGGGCTACTCCGGGTCTTTAAACTTAGGTGGGGTTTTGTTTTGAATAATTGAACTTACTTGCTCGGTGAGAAAGGCACGCTTATGCACATGAAGCTTTCGCTTTTGTGTGCACAGTCCTTCAAAAACTTAGCATATGCAGGTATTTGCCCGATTGCTTCGAGAAATGGAATGTTTATGTTAACTCTTTTGAATAATTCCAACATCTCGTTGTATTGGGTACCCCCTTCGTTGCACCAACCGTTGTGGAAATGAAAGAACAGAACATGACTTGGCAATAGAACATCTATATTAGTAGGACTCTTGGTTTTCTCAATGGGTTTGATTCTTTCTACATTAGATGTTTCCTGTGGTGTTGTGTGTACTTGGAGTCCGATGTAGACTCGCTTGAAGGTGGTACACCTACATGGTTCTCAACAATTCTACCACTACGGAGAGTGGTGACGGATTTGCTTGACTATGTGAAGTTTCATTACAGGTAGAGGAGCCTGCTTGAAACACAGTCTTTGGATTTTGTAGGGGTTGACTAGGGAATTTTCCTTTCTCTCTCTCATTCAATGCATCACATATTTGCCCTATCTTAAGATCTAGGGTTGTGAGACGTTGGTCGGTAGTTTTCTCAAGTTTTGAAAGACCTTGGGTCAACAGAATGACACAGTCTTCCAAGCTAGTCTTTTTCTCTACTCTGGTACCGAGGGGTGGTTGTACTTGGGGGTTTCTAGGATATGAGTATCCTTGGTTGTTATGTGTTGGTCCCCTTGTACGGGTCCCTTGGACCATGAGAAGTTAGGGTGATTCCTCCACCCCGGGTTGTATGTTTGAGAATAAGGGTTGTTCTCTTGCCTCTGGTATAATGCATTGGCTTGCTCGGACTTGGACTCTTGAAATGCATATAAATCTGGACAGATGTCCACTAAGTGGTCAGAACTATGGCATGCGGCACAAGTGGCCTTATCAATTTGGTCACGGAGAGTAGGGGCATTAGATTTTACATTCTTTTCCAACTCAAGCACTTCTATTCTCCGGGCCAAAGATGCCATTTTTGCATTTCCCTCAAAGTCAGACTCGATTCTATGAACATTGTTGGTAGGGGTAGTCCGTTTCGGTTCTCGGATGGACTCCCACTGTTGAGTCTTTTCAGCGACTTCGATTAGAAAAGCCCAAGCGTCATCGGCACTCTTGTCAATAAATGCACCATTGCACATTGACTCACCGTGGTTCGGGTTCTAACATCTAGACCCTCATACAATATTTGCACGAGTCTCCATTTTCAAAACCATGGTGGGGACATTGGAGTAGTAATTCATTGAATCTCTCCAAGTACTTTGCTAGAGTTTCGTCGTCTAATTGCATAAAAACCATTTAGACTTTGGCGAATTGCCGCAGATCTTATGGTTTGGGAAAAACTTTTTTGAAAAACTCCTTTGTGAGGTCATCCCGGGGTTCTAATGGACCGTGGTTGTAGAGCATGTAGCCAAGACTTGGCTTTGTCTTTCGAGAAAAAGGAAACAATCTCATTTGAGGGACTCTCCGGCATTTGGTTAAAACGCAGAGTCCCACAAATATCCTCAAAGTCTCTCACGTGATGGTAGGGGTTCTCAAAGATTGACCCCTCTAAACACGGTAGCATATGAATTGTGCTTGCTTTCAGTTCAAACTGACAAGCATCGGCTGGCAGAATGATGCAAGAGGGCTGGCTTGCCCTAGTTGGGTACATGTAGTCCTTGAGACTACGGGGTTGGTTAAGTTCCTCACCCATGGTTTCTGATTCGGATGGGCTTGGGATGGAACGGCTTTGTGAGAAGAACCTGGGTATGCTAACGATTTTCGTCAGGCGGATTCTAACTAGTCGGTTTGTTTGGTCTCTAAAAGACACAATCATAGCCTAGCACGCGCCTCTAGCATGTTAACATACATCAAGTTTAACACAGAAAAGCAAAGACTCAAAAATGACCCAATAAAACAAAACACAAGCCCAAGAGATTGGTTATTGGTATTGTAAGGCCCAGCAGAGTAGGTTGGTTCCAGCCCAAAAGGTGTAGGTTTAGGTTGCTTGCACGGCCCAGGGTTGGGTGTGTGGTTATCAGCCCAGATTGATTTGGGTTGAGCTTTGGGTTGTGGGCTTCACTGTGATAGAGCCCAGATTGGGTGAAATGTACACAAATTTTATTGATGGATACAAACCCAAACAGTGAAGTGAGCCCGGGGATCGGCTTGATGTGGGCTGAGAGTTTAAGGAATGCAAGCCAGAATTGGGTTTTAGCCATGATCGTGTTTTTGTGACAGCCTGAAGCCAGCTGGGTTGAGAAAGATTGCAGCCGTTGTTGAATAAGTGCAGCAGTTGGCAACTCGCCATCGGCCGTGTGTGACACTCTGGTTTGTTGCACAGATCAGTGCAACTTTGTGCTTTCAACACAGCACAAAATTCAGTGGAGCCAGGAGAGCAAGCTTGAGCAATCAACAAAGACAAAGACAGTGCAAAGAATCAAAATTTTGTGAATGTGACAGGCAGAGGTTGTGCTCACTCAATGGTGCAAAGATGCATAGGTTGTGTTGTTTTGAAAACAATCTAACTAATCACAAATCTTGATACTCAACAGATCATTCACACACCATTTTTCACACAAATTCAGGTCATACATAAAATTCAACAAAGAAATGAATTTAGTTAGTCGCTCATAACATGCTCAACTCAAAAAGCCAAGTCTTAGAGATCATACACAAACATGCTAAACTGGGCAGGGTTGACAGAAATTAGCCCAAGGTTGATGTCAAACTGGCTCAGTTGAGTTTGTGGCATCAACTCACTCAGATATCAAAGGTTGAGTTGATGTCAAACTCTGAGCTCAGTAGTTGGGTTTTTGTGTACCACGAATGCATGTGCCCTACCAATGCTCAGATGAGAACTAACACAAAATCTCACTTGAGCCTTCAGCCAACTAGGCTATCCAAATGGTGGCTTATAGCCTGCAGCTGCAGGGGCTTGCAGCTAAGCTCAGGGGGCTAGCAAGGCAATATAGATGGCAAAGCAAGTACACTTAAATGCTTAGATGCTGAGTAATGCTAGTACACACAAATGCTGAGCAAAGCAAGTACTGATCGCTGTCGTAAGCGACACAAATATAATTACACTTTCTTACTACTCAAAATATAAATATAGCAAGGGCAAGAAAGGATCGATCCCACAGAGAGGTCTAGGTTGTCGAATTGTTATGGTTTCCTATGTAAAACACAGGAAGAATTTCCGATTGTGTAAATAAAAATAAAACAAAAGCAAATAAAATACGCAAATCAAGGATGGGAAAATATTGGATAAAGGTTTCATCTTCAATTGCAAACAAGTTTATGAATGTATGAATAGAATTGTATTTAATCTCGCTATCATCAAAAGCCATGGAATACCTTATTGCAAGAATACTCCGTAAATTTCCAAAGTTATCAACACACACATTAGGGGCGTATGTGAAATCTACCTAAAGAATAACCTAACGCCTTGCGCTAATCAAGTTCAATTTCAGAGCATTAAGTTTCAGAAATAGGCTAATCAATGCAATTGTAATACATTGCGCAAACAATTCGAACAAAGGTCAATTTCTACATATGATTACGAGGATGTATCACTACAACCTAGAATCATATCATGCTACTAGTATTCAAGGTTATCGTTCGATGAAAACCCTAAAATAGCTATAGATATGGATGTGAGTTCAATCAATTCTAGACTCGACTAAACAAACATTCAATCATATTGCAATCCATCAATCATGCAATTATTATAACCCGTAGAAAGTGAACGATAATATTGAGAGAAAACTAATTCATAAAAATCATAACTTGATTGCAAAATCCAACTACATCTTCAACCAATAATAAAAACTTAGTTACTTGTGTTTTTGGAAATCATCATAGAAAGCAAAGAAGAAAACTATCATGTGAAACCCCTAGACAACAAGTAGAGTCTCCCTAATGGAGATATATCTAGGTTTAGAAAAGAGTTTTCTTTATATGCTTTTCTCCCCATAAGGATACTTTCCCAAAATTAGGTTAATTCTTCTCAAAACCCGTCTCCAAGTTGGTCCACCAAGCCCAGGAGTGAGAAATATGTCTCTGGAATTTTGGGTCCAAAACTGGTCGCCGGATTGCTGACGTCATCGCCGGAATCCGGGCGTTTGCCACGTAATCCACACGGAAAATTTGTCTCCAGCCGCTTTTGTCATCGAAATCGTCGCCAAAGCAAGTGTGCACTCCCAGCAACTCATCTTCCCTTCTCTGCATTTCAAATATTCACAAAAGTCATCCAAACCAATTCTTTCTCTCTTGCGAAAACGCGCCCAAAAGCGTGATGCGTAGCTCATATGTCCGGCCGTCGATTCTTGCATCCGACTCATACCCCCCTCGCGATTCACTGAAATATTGCGATCGACACTCTAAGCTCCGAAATCCGACAACCGTAAGTATGCTCACCGGCTTACCAATTTCGCTCCGTTTCCGCACTGCGGCTGCAGCTCCAAAACCATTCCCTGACCTGCCATACCAGCACCAAAACCTTGTAATTCTCCAGCTCTACAACACAAGCAAACTCCATATGATTTTCAGCCTTAGTAACACACATGACCACCACATCCAGATTTTGACCTTTGCATCAAATGTGCGACACGCCCAGCCAAATTCATTCTATCTAGCTCGATTCAAAGCTCGCATCCATCTGTCGCTTCCGCAGCTGGCTCACTGTCGTAGCCATTAGCACAGCCACCATCCCATTTGCTTGGCCAACTTCCAATGCCCTGAGCCACCATTTCCTCTACCAGCCAACAGCGTAACCACCAGTTCTGCCTCAATGCCCTGCTTTTCGCACCTTGAACTGCAGCTTCAATCATAACTCCCACCAGTTCCGCGTTCCTACGACTACCCACTGCCACAGCCATTAGTTCCACCACAAGCAGCATCATCTCCGTCACACCTCGCAACTCCACTCGTAATTGCGGCACACTTCACGCCTTCAAGCAGCCGCAGCAGCTCTGCCATAACCCAGCATCACCACCATCTCTTCAATCGCAACTGCCATTTGCACAAACCACCTAGTCCGTTGCAACATCATCACAGCAACACAAGCTCAGCTCTTCTCAGACTCAATCTTCCCTGGAACCATCAATCCACTGCTCGACTTCTCTGCAAATCATCCATTGTCAACCATTCCCATGGCAACGCTTTACAGCTCCCATACTATCACTAGCCAGCACACACACAACCTACTTCGCCACCATTCCCTGTAACCCAGTTCCAACTATCTTGCAAACCATTAGCAGCAACAATTCCTAGTCCCCGTTTAAATTGCGATTCATATCCAATCTATTGCCATCGCGAACCAGCCCATGTGCTTCACGGCCACATAACCTGCCAATTACCAACATAACTCCAGCTGCGACAACATCTCACTCAACCAGCTCTTCAACACAACCCCCTGGCTTATCATTCCCAACCACAAATTAACCTACGACCTGCCAAACATCACTCCCTGTATGTAGTCACCATCAGCAGCTTAACCTTCCAGCTTCAAACTCCTCCGCATCTCAGTGATAACACCATCTGCAGTTCAAGTCACTTGCGTGTTCGCCATCGCCTGTAACAGTTCACCTTGAGCTCATACTGCACCAACTTAACGGAACCAGCAAAGTTGCTTGCTTCAGCCGCAGCGACTCATCCCTTTGTCAATCACCACAAACCTGCACTCTTGAACTCAACCTCAAGCCATAGTCTCATTGCACTTGCATTCCTCTGCAGTTCACATCCATCTGACCACGTCTAGCGACTCAGCACACCAGATCCATCTTCTTTAGCTCCATTCTCTCTTAGCTGCTGCTGCGAAGTGGACTGGTGCAATAGTATTTCACTCAGGCATTTTATCAAGCAGGCTGTGTGTATGAACCTGGTAATGGAGAATCGATTGTGCTGTTGTCTTCTGAGCTTCTCCACATCTCCTTCCCTGCAAAGATTTCACATTCAATCACCAACCCATTCATCTCTAAATCATTCACAGATAGAAAACAGCCTTGTATCCTCTTCGTTCATCATCAAATGTCAATGACAGCCACTCGTATTCTTCCCTGACCAGCAAAATAAAACTTCACTCAAAATCCTTAAACTCTCGTTCTCTCTGAACCCTTGATACTCAGCTATCGAGCCTAGCCTTGCCGGAAGGTGGAACTGAGCTCGTACTGAAATGAGCTGGGACTTGACTGAACTAGGGAGAATTCTCGACCTAGCTTTAGTCTTTGAGTTATAGAATAGAAGTTGGTGGCAGCCCCTTAGCAAAGAACATTGTCTGCCTTTAGTGAATCTGTTAGCAGGTTGCCCCTTATCCTTGGCTGGGCTCCCATTAGTATTTGCCTATAAATTGACACTCTTACCCTTATTGCTTATGAGTTCTTGTTTTGCCCATAACTTTTTCATACGAACTCAGAATGACTCCATTCTTTCGCCATCGTCTTCATCTTTCGTCCCTCTACACAATGAAAAGTAGAAATCTTGTATTTGAACGAGTTCCAATTGGTCTTTTTGCTCCAAATGACTCCATTGCACCTAATAAACTCAAAAGCACACATAAGATACATAATTCGCAAGAAAACTCGCAAAGAAAGCATAAATACTAGATATTAAATACTGGTGTATTCTACACCTATCAGATTCCCCCACACTTTAGACTTTGCTAATCCTCGAGCAAATCAAACAAAACAATAAGCAAAAATACAACAACTCCGTGACGCGAGGCTACGGTTAATTTTAGCATAAATAACAAGCCTTTAAACCACTAAGTGTCCCTAGTGGACGAGTTATAGTCTCGTGAAGGTTTACTAGAGATATACCTACAAAACCTATATTTCAAACTCCGTCTATTCGTGACAAATCAATGAACGAATCCAAAATGACTACAGGAGGAGGTACCTTGCAAATTCAATTCAAATATTAGTAAATAAACTCTAATTAGATAGTTGAACAAGCCACAATATTCTTAAACTAACAACCACAATCACAATGAAAAGATTAAGAAGATGGATATAGATGTAGATGTTGGCGAATATTCACAAGTGTTCGATGTTTCCATATATCTGTCTGAAGGTCACTGTTTAAGATGAACCTAATCCTATTGATTGAGTTACTTAGTGCTTTGAATACTACATCAAATCAATTGGCATATACAAGG
This sequence comes from Papaver armeniacum, assembly GCA_023531295.1. Lineage (NCBI taxonomy): Eukaryota > Viridiplantae > Streptophyta > Magnoliopsida > Ranunculales > Papaveraceae > Papaver > Papaver armeniacum. The sequence goes on from JAJJWW010016679.1 coordinate 14,325, forward strand.
GAACCAAGAGTGACTTTATTCAACACAATAATTTTTTTTTTTTTTATATAAGATCGGATCAAACTGGATCCAATTCCTTTTTTTTTAGACGGCATGATTAGATCTTTTGGATCCAAGCGCATGCTTCTTGTCAGCAAGTACATGATAGTTGCCTTGGATCCCGTATTCCACGCTTTGTTTAGGCGAGGAGACAGGACTACGTTTCACACATACTGCTATTCCCAAGTGTCTTTTTATTCCGTTTTGGTCTAATTGGTCGGTCCTTTTTTTTTTTTTTTCTTTTTTTTTTTTTTTTTTTAGTAACTCAATCACTCTATTTCATCCTAGCAGTAATAACACGTCGATTTCTAGTGACCCACCAAAGCACTTAAAGAACAATAGATAAATATGGAAAAATAAAAATAGAATGCGATATGGTGATATTCCGAGATATGGTAACAACTATCATGTTAATTTGTGATTTCTGAGCTATATTTGTCCCCTTTAGTTAATTGGTTCCTCAACTCCTGCATTCAAAATGGTTCCATCCACTAATGGTGTCATCATAAAGGCACAAGTTCTAGATTTCGGAGTTCAAAAAGCACAAATTTTTTTTTGGTTTTTTCTATTTTTCCTTTTTTTTTATATATAAAACAAACTAAAACATATAAATGCTCTCCCCACACTTAAACTTTACATTGTCCCCAATGTAAATTGAATCATCCAAAGTAAGTCAAGGTGGGAAATCCTAATAATAAGCGAAAAGAAAAAAAAATAAAAAGAAAAGAAAAATTAAAAGAAAAGAGATACAAAACCGGTGGGTTGCCTCCCCACTAAGCGCTTGTTTTATAGTCGTCAGCCCGACTATATCCTCGCAAGATTCATTCCCCATATACCAATAATCTGAAAAGTTGGGGATCCGTCCATAGAACTGTTTTGCAAACACTAGCTTCACACAAATATTAGTAACATAAATCAAAAGTGAAGCTATGAACCGATAAAAAGCTTCCCCCACACTTATTCTTGTCCACACTTGGGAGTGTATAAAGAATATAGAAGTCGGGTACCTCCACGGTTTCGGGTTCCATAACCTGCATAGCATGAGAATCAAATATCTCTAATGGCGGAAAACGAGAAACAAAGTCATTCAACAATGTTTTCGAAGCACATACATTCAAACCAATAAGAGGTAAAGGAGAAGAAATAATAGGCAAAGGGTTAGATAAACCTTTCACAATCTCTTGTATCACTTAATCCTCTTCATCCTTGAAAAACTCAAGTGAATTATTCACCTCTTGTATATCATGGTCCTCTATCAAACCTTGCAACCATTCTTCGTCCGTTTCTGCCTTAACCAAAGTCTCGACATAAACATCATCATTACAATTATTTGCAAGCTCAATTGGGTCTTCCACAATATTAGTTATAACGGTCTCATTCTCAACATACTCCTCCTTGTTGTAAGGCAGATACTCTTTTATGATCCAAATTTTATCATAAGAAACTTTTTAGAACACTAGAAAATGCATCATCCTCAAGCTCCACCCTTTGAATAGGCTCTTGATCATTATTAAGATCAATGCTTGAGTAATCTACACAAGTGTCGACACATTCCTCTTTCGTCTTCATCTTGATCCCAAAAAGACTCCATTGTACACTCCTCGGGGATGTCACCATGAGTTGTTTCAAGCAATGTATCATAATCACCGTCATCACTATCATAGTCATCATAAGATTGACCCTCGCTGAATTTAGTGTTGCTAATCTCTAACTCATCCTTTTGAATAGGTAAATGATCATTATTACGATCAAGAGTTGAGTTAACTACACAAATATCAACAAAAGTCCCCAAAGGTTCGCCTTTTTCAACATAATTATTCATTTCCTCCTTGTACTCATCAATGCCTTGTCTTAAAGTGGAAACACCTTTTGAAGCTCTTGGAGTGTTCCATCCAAATTCGAATATAGTGTTCCATTTGTTGGTAAAACTCATTCGACATGACAAAGTAGAATTACTTACCTCCGTATTGTTAGGCAATTAAATTCCCTTTGAATGGGTGGATGATCATAACTACGATCAGAAATTGGGCCAAACATACCATGAGCACATTCGGTCGATGAAATTGGTTCCATGCTTGGTTGTCCACAAATTGACTCCATGCTGTCCATAAATTGTTGCATCTCATCTACCAAACTAGAGGAAAAATTATAAGAAAACAACTATTCTCCCCTCCTTGTGGTTGCTCACTTACATAACCACCATAAGAAGGTTGATATGTATGAGAATAACTCATAGGGTACGTGGAGTATTGATCATATCCAAAGGATTGGTTTTGATTATATTCCCCATAAGGGTGATAGTTTTCATGTTGTTGAGGTTGAAAGCCGTATTGATTGCTCCAATATGCTCCGTCCATAAATAGGTACTCAAATACGATTCTCAAACCAAGGTTAAAAAAAAAGAAAATAAGAAAAACAAAAATAAGACTAAAAACAAAAACAAAACAAAAATAAGAAACCAAACAAGGACCGTTGCCTCCCGCAACGGCGCCAAAATTTGATCGCTGTCGTGAGCGACACAAATATAATTACACTTTCTTACTACTCAAAATATAAATATAGCAAGGGCAAGAAAGGATCGATCCTAAGGTAGAGGTCTAGGTTGTTAATTGTTATGGTTTCCTATGTAAAACACCCTAAGAATTTCTGATTGTGTAAATAAAAATAAACAAAAAGCAAATAAAACACGCAAATCAAGGATGGGAAAATATTGGATAAAGGTTTCATCTTCAATTGCAAACAAGTTTATGAATGTATGAATAGAATTCGTATTTAATCTCGCTATCATCAAAAGCCATGGAATACCTTATTGCAAAAGAATACTCCAGTAAATTTCCAAAGTTATCAACACACACATTGAAATTGCGTATGTGAAATCTACCTAAAGAATAACCTAACGCCTTGCGCTGTTAATCAAGTTCAATTCCTAGGAGCATTAAGTTTTAAATAGGCTAATCAATGCAATTGTAACACATTGTAAACAATTCGAACAAAGGTCAATTTACATATGATTACGAGGATGTATCACTACAACCTAGAATCATATCATGCTACTAGTATTCAAGGTTATCGTCGATGAAAACCCTAAAATAGCTATAGATATGGATGTGAGTTCAATCAATTCTAGACTCGACTAAACAAACATTCAATCATATTGCAATCCATCAATCATGCAATTATTATAACCCGTAGAAAGTGAAACGATAATATTGAGAAAACTAATTCATAAAAATCATAACTTGATTGCAAAATCCAACTACATCTTCAACCAATAATAAAAACTTAGTTACTTGTGTTTTTGGAAATCATCATAGAAAGCAAAGAAGAAAACTATCATGTGAAACCCCTAGACAACAAGTAGAGTCTCCCTAATGGAGATATATCTAGGTTTAGAAAAGAGTTTTCTTTATATGCTTTTGTCCATAAGGATACTTTCCCAAAATTAGGTTAATTCTTCTCAAAACCGTCTCCAAGTTGGTCCACCAAGCCCAGGAGTGAGAAATATGTCTCTGGAATTTTGGGTCCAAAACTGGTCGCCGATTGTTGACGATCATCCCGATCCATTGTCGTCGGCTGGAATCCGGGGCCGAAAATTTGTCTCCGGTAGCTTTGTCATCGAAAACTGCTCAGCAAGTGTGCACTCCAAGCTAACTCATCTTCCATATCTCGCATTTCAAATATTCACAAAAGTCATCAAACCAATTCTTTCTCTCTGCGTAAACGACTGGGGTAAATGATGCGTAGCTATATGTCCGCCGTCGATTCTTGCATCCGACTCATCCTCGCGATTCATCGAAATATTGCGATCGACACCTAAGCTCCAACAGACAACCGTAGTATGCTCACCGGCTTACCAATTTCGCTCTCCGTTTCATGGCGTCATGCGGCTCCAAAACCATTCCCCGACTCCGCCATACCAAGACCAAAACCTTGTAATTCTCCGCAAATTCTACAACACAAGCAAACTCCATATGATTTTCACCTTAAGAACACACATGACCACCACAGCCTGTATTTTCACTTTGCATCACAATGCGACACACCACTTCCACCCATTCTATCTAGCTTCGGCCTTGTGCTCGCATCCATCCTGCTGTTTCGCAGCACTGGGTCAATTGTCAGAGCCATTAGCACAGCCACCATCCCATTTGCTCGCCAACTTCCCAATGCCCCGAGCCACCATTTCTCTACCAACAACAACAGAATTCACCGCCCGCTCAATGCCTCGCACTGCTGCACTTGAACTGGCAGCCTTCAATCATAACTCCACCAGTTCCGCTGCCGACTACCTAGCTCCACTGCCACAGCTATTAGTTCCACCACAAGCAAAGATTCATCTTCTGTCACACCAGACTCTACCGACCAAGTCATGGACACTTCACACAGCCTCTTCATATAAATTTGCAGCCCGCCTTATAACCGGAAGATCACCACCATCTCTTCAATCGCAACTGCCATTTGCACAAACCACCTAGTCCGTTGCAACATCATCACAGCAACAACACAAGCCAAAGCCTCTTCTCGGACTCAATCTTCCCCGGAACCATCAATCCCTCGCTCGACTTCTCCGCAAATCATCCATTGTCAACCATTCCCATGGCAACGCTTTCTGCCCCATACTATCACTAGCCAAAGACACACACACAACCTACTTCGGCCACCATTCACCGTAACCCGGTTCCAACTATTCGTAAACTATTAAGAAGAATAATTCCTAGTCCTGTCTAAATTGCGATTCTGTCATGATCTATTGCCATCGCGAACCAGCCATGCCACGAGGCCACATAACTCCGCCATTACAACATAACTCCAGCTGCGACAAACATCTCACTCAACCGGCTCTTCAACACAACCCCGCTTATCATTCCCAACCACAAATTAACCTACGACCTCGCCAAACATCACTCCCCGTATGTAGTCACCATCGCCACTTAACCTTCCGGCTTCAAACTCCTCCGCATCTCAAGTGATAACACCATCCTGCGCTCAAGTCACTTGCGTGTTCGCTATCGCCTGCAATTCATTTTGAGCTCATACCGCACCAACTTAACTAACCAAAGAAAGGCTTGCTCAGCCGCGAATACTCATCCCTTTGTCAATCACCACAAACCCGCACTCTTGAACTCAACCTCGAAGCCATAGTCTCATTGCACTTGCATTCCTCCTGATTCACATCCATCCGACCACGCCTAGCGACTCAAGACATTCGAGATCCATCTTCTTGGCTCCATTCTCTTTAGTCACGCGGTGGACCGGTGCAATAGTATTTCAGTCCGAGCATTTTATCACAGTCATGGCAGTGTATGAACCCGGTAATGGAGAATCGGATTGTCTTTGTTGTCTTCCGAGCTTCTCCACATCTCCCTTTCCCCGCAAAGATTTCCATTCAATCACCAACCCATTCATCTCTAAATCATTCACGATAGAAATGCCTTTGTATCCTCTTCGTTCATCATCAAATGTCAATGATGACCACTCGTATTCTTCCCTCGACCAAGAAAAATAAAACTTCACTCAAAAATCCTAAACTCGTTCTCTCGAACCTTGATACTCAAACTTATCGAGCCCTAGCCTTGCTTAGGAAGGTGGAACTCCAGGCACGCATGAAATGAAGTGGGACTTGACCGAACTAGGGAGAATTCTACCGACCTAGCTTTAGTCTTTGAGTTATAGAATAAGTTGGTGGCAGCCTTATAAAAGAACATTGGTTCCATCTTAGTGAACTGCTAGCAGGTTGCCCCTTATCCTTGGCTGGGCTCCCATTAGTATTTGCCTATAAATTGACACTCTTACCCTTATTGCTTATGAGTTCTTGTTTTGCCCATAACTTTTTCATACGAACTCAGAATGACTCCATTCTTTCGCCATCGTCTTCATCTTCTCGTCCTCTACACAATGAAAAGTAGAAATCTTGTATTTGAACGAGTTCCAATTGGTCTTTTTGCTCCAAATGACTCCATTGCACCTAATAAACTCAAAAGCACACATAAGATACATAATTCGCAAGAAAACTCGCAAAGAAAGCATAAATACTAGATATTAAATACGGTGTATTCTACACCTATCAAGTACATACAAGGGCCAAGCAAGGCAAAGCAATAAAGGCTTAAGAATATGCTCAGGTGCACAGGGCTAGGTCTGATGGTTTGCAGGTCAGCTCAGGGTTAGCACCAGGTCAAGCATGCATAAATAGCTCACAAAGCTCACAGGGTAACAAGATGCTAAGGGTTATAGTTCAAGGCACACATGCTACCAGGCATTCACTCAAGTAAGCAAAGTTAGATACAATACCTCCGATATACCGGGTTTGGGTAATTCCACCGGTTTTGGTGCCGCTCCTCGAGTTATGTTCACAGCCTCACAAAGAAGCACTGTCTTCAGAAATCTCGGTTCTCAACTTGCAAAGATTAAGACACACTAAGGTGCACAGCTAAGAGGAGAGAAGTTTGGTAAACATAACTAAGTTACAAGATTATAGAAATTACATGAGCTACAGCATGTGATGCAGATACAGAGAACAAGCTACAAAAGGTGCTTAGATTACAGGGCTAAAAATGAAACTCACAGATGATTGAGCAAATAAAACAAAGACATATGAGGTAAAGCACTATGTACAGAGGGTTATGGTTGAAATGTGAAGTTAATCTCTAATAGAACAAGTAGCACACTACCAGTTCCCAAGACGGCGCCAAAAACTTGATAGGAGCCGAAAGATGCTTTCACATGTTCTAATCAAGTGCAAGGTACTTGAAGCGGTGGCAACACGGGTCTTTCCACAGGAACTAGAGGATGCTAAGTTATTCTAAGGCCTTCTCATTTGTTTTCGGGTGATGTGATAAGTGGATGAGCTACAAAGCTTTTGTTTAAAGTCTTACGACTGAGATGAAGGTGTGATAGTGAACTAAGGCAATATGAAAAGCAAAGTAAAGTATAAATCGATGGTTTTAGTGGTACTAGGATTATCAAATCCAACTGCGGTTCAAAGTTATGTTATTCAACTAACTTGAATGCTCTTCTGCTGCATAAGAGGAGTGTGTCAAGCTTTACTTATCTTAAAGTTTCACCAAATGATAGTTTAGTCTTTTGACTAAGTATGCTAATTCGTAGCACTAGTTGTCTATTTAAGAACAACTAGTCAAGGGTTAACAAAAGTGGTTTAAGCTAGGGTGAAATTGCACTCAGGCGAGAGTTATCCTAACTCAATGGATACATGGCATCCATTGTGAGAGCAAGGCACTGAAAATGCTAGAATTAACTATCTTATCTTTTAAACATATGAAGAACAATTCAATAACATTTGAACGAACAACAGAATCGGGTTTCATGTCAATCCCTAGTAATTGAAATTAGCCCATGATGAACAATAAAAAAGCGATTGATTCAAAAATAAACTAAACATGAACCCTAAACTTAACTAAAAACTCGACTCTTGTTTCTCTTACATCAAAAGTTCAATTTATAACTCACAAAAAAATAATTCTAACCACTACACCTATGACCCAAACCTCGTTGTCGACCTTGCTTTGCCTCTCGAATCGCACATGCAAAGGAGTTGTTGGAAACCCTAACTCTATTTATCTTTAACCTAGCTTCAGGTTTTGTAAAGAAGCGTGAAAGAGATAAAAAGAGAGAGTGATGGCGGTGATGATGGAGTGGTTGAGTGATGGTGTTTTACATGAGATGATGATGGAACTCGCAAAACGTCATGGAAGAAGGAGGTGGAGGTATGGTGTGGATAGGGTTTCTCTGATGAAGGTAATGAGAAGAAAGAGAAAAGAATATGAAATGTGTTAGGTCGAAAGGGGGGATAGGTATAGGGAGTTTCAATGAAGCGGTACATCGAGGTGGTGATGAGAGGCCAAGCGAGCGTAGGATGGAGTTGATGGAGATCCGAACGGCCGAGGGTGGTAAGCGGTTTTGGCGTGATCCGGTGTTGAGCTAGACGACAATCGATGCGTGTGGTGGTGGTAGAATTGGTGGTTGTTGGTGGTGATTGGTGGCGACGGTGGTGGTGGATGAAAGTGGTGGTGGTTGGTGGCGGTGGTGGATGGACAGTGGCGCTGGTTGTCCGTAGTGGTGGTTGACGGCGACGGTGTTGATTGGTGGCGGTGGTGGTTGACGGTGGTAGTTGGCGGTGGTGGTTGGCGGTGGTGGTTAGCGGTGGAGGTGGGCGGTGGTGGTGGTCGGCGGTGGTGGTGTTCGGTGGACAATGGTGGTGGTTGTTGGCGGTGCTGGACAGTGGTGGTGGTGGCCAGTAGAGGTGGTGTTTTTTTTTTTGTTTTTTTTTTTAAATAGTGGTTAGTGGCAGTGGTTTGTATTACACTATACAAAATAGGGTATTTTAGTAATGTGTTAATATTAGGGGTATTTGTAAAGTTCATAAGGGTATTTTTGCAAGGGCCACCATAGTAGGGGTATATAGATAATATTCCCATTTTATTTGCCCTCCAAAATTTTTCAGGGGTGTATCAATCCGAATATGAAAATACTATATTACCCTTTACTAAACCTAAATCTTAAAATTCAGTTATCACTAATTAACCACCCTAATTAAGGCCCCCAATTTATACCCTAAACTAAAAGGAGAAATCGGTTTCATTTCTCTTCTTCATCTTCCTCCCCTCCTCTTCATTTTCTCCACCACCACCATTGACGACTCTCCTTGAAGAAAAAAAATTTCTCCAACCGATTCATCACGTAATCGTCGATGATAAAATTTTAATCGACGATTAACTTCTTCTACAAACATGGCTCATACAAAGCAGACCGCTCGAAAAGCTCTTCAAATCCCTAATCTCGTAGATACGGTAAAAGCAAAGGTTTACGTGAGAAGAACTCCTGAAGCCAAAAAAATCGAAACCCAAGAAAGGAATGGCTCCAATTAGAAGGTATGTGAACTTAAACCCACCTTATATTCGATGTTTTGGTTGTGTTTACATTGTGTAATCGAGTTTGGTAACTGAAAATTAGAAGTTTCAGTGTGTGGGTCGTTAGTATCGAGAAACAATACCCTAACGACTCTATGGTTGCATGCTGGTTTTATGAAAAATCGTTAACGTGTTAGGTTGAATATGACGATCCTTTTTCTACTACTTCAACATTTTGTGCCCTGGAATAGAGTCGTTACCTTATTAGGTTGAAGATGAAGACTCTTGTATGACGACCCTTGTTTATTGGTTAACGACTCTAGATAGAACTCGAACATCCTTTTGTTCCAAAAAATGATAGTGTTGTCATCTTAGGTCCCATAGAGTCGTCATTTATCTATATTCCCTAGAGTCGTCATCCATATTATAGGATCGTCATTGCCTTTTTGACGACCCATTTTTACACTATAACGACCCTTTAAGGACCAAAATCACCCTCTATGTCCAAATTTTTGAAAGGGTCGTTACCGTGTATATTTGAGTCGTCACATTGTAAAGAAGAGTCGTTTGTTTTTTAGACCATTCCAATGACGACCCTTTAACTGATTCCATAAAGTTGATGTCTTATTCGCTTTTTTTTTCGTGTTTGGAATATAGTGCCAAGAAAACCAAAGACAAGGTTCCAATAACGATAACTCCTCCTTCCAAAGCTCCCTGCCACGATAAATACTTACTTGCCGGTCCATTACGCGGAAAAAGGCCGAGTGAGGTATCATTTTCTAGAACCGAACCAAGAGACAAAGGTAATAAGTTGTCTGATTCGTCAGAATCAGACTCTCTTGTTATTTCCGCTAACACTAGTGGTGAAGAAGATGAGATACAAGAAGAAGAAGAGGAAGGAGAAGAAGAGGATGAAGGGGGTGATAAGGATGATGAAAAAAATGGTAGTGGTGATGATTCTGATGATGGTAATGGTGGTGATGAGGATGAGGAAGGGGATGAAGGTAATAATGGTGGTGATGAGGAGGAGGAAGGGGATGAAGGTAATAATGGTGGTGATGAGGAGGAGGAAGAGGATGAATGGGATGATGCTGGTGATAAGGATGATGAAAAGGATGAAGGTGATGATGCTGGTGATAAGGAGGATGATGGTAAAACCACTGTTGAAGATGAGGAAGAGAATGCAAAGCCGAAGCCGGTAAAGAGGGTTAAAAAGGATGGAACATATATTGCACCCAGCGCGAGACACGTTCCCGCTACTCATTTGATGTTGTCTCCCCTTCGATGTGGTAAAATTAGAAGAGAACCTAGAGATGGCGGCAAAGTTCTATTTGGATATCCTGGATCGTGGGTCATGCCATCTATGAGACAATCGTAAGAATCCCAAATTTGCTTGCTATTTGATTAGTTGATGTTAACTTTCTAATATATTTTTTAATATTTATTTGTTTATGTTTTGTAGGATCATAAGAATGTCGCACGTCTTTTCCGGAACCAATCTTCTTTTAAGAAAATGGAGTTGTGGCCGCTAGAAGGTGAATGTGCAAGAGTTAGAGACTATGTTGAAAACTCGGGTTTGTACAATGCCGTTGTGAACTCTGTGATTGCGTATGACAAGGTCGCAGTATCTAGTTTCTGTGAAAGGTATCACGCTGAAGTCGACACATTCCAACTTCCTTTTGGCGAGATGGCATTGACTCCTGATGATGCAGAACTGATATTAGGGCTGCAGGTCGAAGGTAAATCAACCAGTGACAAGTTCAAGAGAAGGCCTAGTTGGGATGAAATTTATGTATGGACCAAGAATTTGTTTGGCTGGGATAAAAAGACGACTGATGGGCTTTTCGTGCCGGGAAGTAAGTACTCCAAGAAAGAGTTCAAACTTGTAGAGATTAGGAAGATGTTTTCTGGGACAACAAAGAAGGAAAAAAATGAAGCTCTCTCTGATATGGAATGTCGTTCTGCGGCGGCTGCGTATTTGTTGTACGTCCTTGACCCCAGCCTTTGTTTTCCACGTCTATATTAAACAAATAACACGTTCATTATAAAACACTAATTGAACAATTTTCATAAAGATATACATCGACTCGAACAATAAAAATGTACCAAATCGGTCATATAGTCTTGGGAGGTATCCGGACCGATAGTGGAGACGGGTTCAGGTTGAGAGCTCTCCCGTACAACCAACTGCAGACAAAATAAAAAATATCATTAAACAGTCGTCAATATATTAGATGTTAACATGACGACCCTGTGGTTAATTTTGCTTTACCATGCAAAGGGTCGTCATCTTTTCATTTGTAGAACGACGACCCTAACAGTCGTCAACCTTATTTGCAGGTTAACGACACTAACCGTCGTCAGCTTCAGTTTTGCAGCACAACGACTCTTTTTTTGGTACATGACGACCCTTTTTATACATAGACGACTCTACTTGGACAAATATAAACCATTCTGGTATGTTTTCACCTAGAGTCATTACTGTATATATATCTAGCTTGACGACTCTGTAAGAAGTTATTGCAGACTTTGAAAATCAACGGTAACTTTGACTAGTAAGAGCAGTTATTGCAGAAGTAACCGTTTTTTATTCAAAAAAAACTAGCCGTTGGGTACATTTTTGCTATAAATAGACACCTATCTCTTCCAAACTTATTCACCCATCACTTTCAATCATCCTAAATCAGTCACCCATCACTTTCAAACACTAAAAATGGCTCCAACTCAGATGTTTCTATTGTTAGAGCACACACCACTCTCACAAAGCACTCCGTTGAGGAAGCGCAATGGGTGACCAGTAACGAAGACCCAACAAGAGGGCCTTACCTTGGGCATGATCAAACCACCAATGCTTGGTGGAAACGTGTGTTTAAGGTTTTTAAAGCACTAAACGGAAATCGTCATCGGAGGACGCTCCCGCAGATAAGGGAAAGGTACGCTTATTTATACAATGAATGCGTATTGCTGAGAAACGAATTGAAAGCTCGTAAGGACGCTATGCCAAACGAAGACCGCATGAGTAGAGTAAGTTTGTGAATCAATAGGCCATTCATCAAAAATTATTTATTTGGTTATGATTATTCAACAACGCTAACTTATTAAAATAATTGTTTTTCCAGTGTTCTTTGGGTTGGACTCAATACGAATTAAGGTACGGCCATGAGTTTTTGCACGAGTACTGCTACACTCTCTTGGAGGAAGTTGAATGGAAATTCTCCCAATATAATTAATCTCGTATAGATTAGATTTTCTATCGCAATGTATTGAACATTTTTATGTGTTTTCCTTCTACTTTATTTCATAGTAGATGTATGCTTTTTTTTCAATTCAATAAAACTAGTTCAACTATCTTTTTCAGTAAATATTCCAAACAAGGGTCGTCATTGTTTATACATAAACAAATGATGACTGTAAAGTTATTTGAAATTCCTTGCCCAGAGTCGTCATTTTTGGACAAACTAATATTAACGACTCTAGATCTCACTAAACATAGAGACTTTTTTCAACTAGAGTCGTCAGCCAATTAACATACATTACAAATGACTCTTGTCAGCTGAAAGAGTCGTCACGGTGTAAATATATCCTGTGACGACCCATGTAGCAGTTAATGTGAATTTTGAATTCACTCAATGTGGTTGAGTCGTGCAACGGTTACAAATTCAAAAAAATGACTGTTGGGTCATTAATCTCTATAAATAGAGACCCATATCTCACCCCTTCTTCACCAAAACCATAATTCCCAACCTTCACATTCATTCTCATCCAAGAGCAAAAATAAAAGGAAACACCATGACTACTCCCTACACTTCCGAAGAGAATTGCGCCATTGTGAGAGCTTGGAAAACAGTCACAAACCACTTTGAAGATCTAGAAAAAGACATTGATCAAACATCCGATGCTTGGTGGAACCGTGTATTCATCGTTTTTGTGGCGTTAGACGGAAATTGCAACTCAAGGTATTTGAAACTAGTCAAGGAACGGTTCGAGGAGATATTCAACGAATGTAAAGCTTTCAAAAGAGAAATGAATGTCGTAAGGGAAGCCATGCCCAATATGTTGGGTGCTATAAGAGTAAGGAATTTAAACAAGAGGTCAAACTTATCGAAAGCTTTCAACAATACTAACTATGTTTTTGTTTGGTGTTTTCAGTTGGGGAAGGCGCATGTCCGATACGAGGTGCTTCGCGGAAAAAAGTTCGAGTTCGACGATTGCTACTTTATCTTCCATGGAACCATGTATAATTACATGCTTTATGATTAAGTGTATAAGTGCACCGTTATTATCTATTGTATTTCATTTCCTTCAATGCAACGCTATGCAAGATGTATGCCTTTTACGATTCAATGAAATGATTCTATGAAATCAAAAATTAAGATAATCCAGTGCAAGGGTCGTTAGTATATTAACTAAGAAACATAACGACTCTACATAAAATTATGGCTGGATAGGGTCGTTGTCTTCTATGAATACATATATGACGACTCTAAAAATTCTATTTACTGAGAGTTTTGATTTTAGAGTCGTTCGTCTGTAAACAAAAAAAGTAACGACCCATTGTGACCTAGCCAAAAGAGTCGTCGGTGTTTATCACACCAACCTAACGATTTTTCATAACCTGGAAAAGTTGCAAGTTTAAGTCGTCATTGGTAGTTTCAATTCACTGACGACTTTGAAGAGTCGTTAGTTTATGCAATACCCGACTCTAACGACCCTCACCCTGAGTAGTTTCATAGTGACCGTGAATCGACCACTTGGAGCACCATTCAGACGATTTGAAGAGTATAGGAAGTTTAACTCATTGTTTTGAGCTCCGGGTTCTTCATTTCGAGGATCGGTTCCTTGATTTTGAGCAATAGGTTCTTCATTTGCACCATTATTCATGGCTTCCTCTACTAACATCTCTTCATCAAACATCCAATCCATGGGATTAGTTGAGACAATATTACCATCAACACAATCATGGTTGTTATTTGAAGCTTCACCAACCTCATTCCCTCCACTTGAATCACTCATTTCTAAAAACCCTAGTTTTTCCTCTCAAAACTCCTCCTCTTCTTCTCAACATATAAAAACTCAAAACTAAAATTTCCCCAAATTTTTACCCCAAAATCAGATTTTAATCTAAACACACTTACCACACTAATCAACTTAACTAATTCTTAATACTAATCACACATGGGCATTTTAGCTATTTAGAAGAAAAAAATTAAGGGGTGACCCAAATTAGGATTGGGTAACCTTTTTTGTCCTCTAGTGCAAGGCCCCCAATTAAGCCAGGATAGTAAAGTCACCGAATTGAGGTCATCCGCATTCGAAACTCGGACCATTACTTCGACCTGTTATAGAAATACCCTTACAGGGCGTTGGGTTCAAGTTATCGAATATCGACAACCCCGGAATTGGATTACTGGGTAATCCATTTTCAGGAATGGGATTTGCTATCATACTTTGGACTAGAATTTATGCAATTGATGTTCTTAGATTTTTGCTTTTCTTGAACCTCGTAAGGCTCTACACAACTGATTCATTTAGCTGACGTACTTTACATCCTGAGAATTGTTTCAACTTACGTGAAGACTTTCAATACCAATATGCCTCTAACAGGTAAGCGTATTTGATTTCCCTTTTGATTTTTCAATCTAGGTTTGGAAATCGTTTGCAATATCAAAGGTCCAGCAAACCTCACAAAGTCGGAACACTTACAATCAGTTAGCCGAGAAGCCTGGATTACTAACCACCTCTCAAGAACAATCCTAACAAAATATAAAAGAGTTTAGATATCTACCTTGAGTAATTACAAAGTCTAAGATGAAGAGAACTTTGTGATTTTTATGTATCTCGTTCACAATCTGAGATTATGAAAACTCAACGATCAATAAGAACAAGATCCGGATACAAGAACTATCGGGTAAAAGATAGTCTGACCGGGCTTCACGAATCCCTAAGTGAAGTCTTCAAGTCGTAACCTAGAATACAGATAATGAAGAACCTAGCTTATATAGGACGACTCTAGCTTATCAACTAGGACACAGAAGTGCCATTGATTAAGAAATCTTGTTGCAGAAGTCTCTTTACTTATTGATTTTCAAGGCTCTAGGTAGCTTTAAACTCAAGCTAAGATAACTTGAGATCCAAAAATTATTGTTCTTCCTTAAAAAAAATAAGAATAAAATTCCTGCAAGGAGTTAACTAGAAAAAATACTATCATTCCCGAACTCGTTGTCGGCAACTGGCATTGGAATATAAATTCCATGATTGAGGATTTTGGGTCCTTCGAACTATTGTACTATTGTTTGACAAGTGCTTCTTGAATCTCAAGAGATTCTTGCAAAATACCTCCAAGGGACTTGACTTCCATCTTAGTCTTCTTAAGTTCTTCAAGAAGGGTTGCAAACCTTTGATGGTTGTAGAAGTTTGCTTTTGGATTCTTCGTATTATTCTTATTCCTTTCAAAGAACGATTCGTTCTCCATAGGGTATGATTTCTCATCTTCCTTCGTAGTTGTGAGGTTATCAACAACCATAGGAATACAGGTCTCACTAGAAGAGATTGTGCTTGAAGGCTCCATAATTCTCACGAATGTGTTTTAGTATTCACAAAGACCACATTATTTTTCAGAATTCCATAATTCTCACGAATGTGTTTCCATAATTCTCCAGAATTCTTCCGCAAGCAAATTTCTGGAAGAATTCCAAAAATAATGTGAAACTATAAAAAGAAGGATGACCAACCGTGTGGAGTTTCGCAACTTTTAGAGTTCCCAGAAATTAAGGACTCTGTTCACGAACTAGAAATCAAACATGAAAGGTGAAATACCAATTTTAGCCTCTCTTCATGTTTGTCCAAGGAGAACTCTTCTATATACCATTACTTGAAATATACATAATAATGAGGATGTTAATTGAGGTAAAATATGTGTCCCAAAAATATATGGATATCTCACCAATTAATGCCAACAAATTTAACTTTAAATATCAATTGTACGATTAATTTTTTTTTTATAAGAGCATACTTTATATCTTATCTAGTCAAGTAGAAATTCCCAAAGATCTTGTTCTAGTCTCTTACTTAGGAGTCATATGGGCGAGGAGAATATCATACCGAGAGCATAAGATTCGTTGATAACCAAATCGATTCTTTACATTTTGGACTCACTATAAGTGATGTGGTAGCACCAACTCATAAAATGACTTACAAACATTGCATAAAGAATAATTTGACATTTTAGTCCTGACAACTAGGTCAAGAACCAGATAGGATACATGACCCACATACTGGAATCTTCTCAATGGAGAAAGGCTCGATAAATAGGGAAGGAAAATTGTTATTCTGTTCTGTTAATGGCTATAATTGCCAAATGATGTCATGAAACTAGAGCCCCACCTGATTACACAAAATGGACATCAAATAAGATGGACTATCAAGTAATAATATTCAAGGCATATACTAAGTTAGTTTGTTTCAAATCGCTTGTTATGCTTCATTGTTGTCTCTTAAATGGGCACATGAGACAAGAATGCACAATTCAACACGATCAAGTTGTATTGATGTGAACATTAGTAGATCACCTCTGAATTCCTGCATGGATTTGTCAAATTTTGTATTTCTTATTAGTTTAGATTTTCAGATCTCTTCCTTCTTTTAGGTTTATCCTTTCTGTTTGAATCATTCAGTATTTTAGGAGAAGAGGGAACGACCTTACATACCTTGGATTGATTTGATTTTTGGAAGATATGAAGCACATTTGACAAACGAGTAGCTTCTATTGCAGTTTGTTGACATATCTTAATTTTTGTTTGTAATTGAAGCATTGTTTTGAAGTTATGTCCTCCAGTGGTGCAGTAAGTACATGCTTGGTTAGAGAGAGATTCAAAAGAAATTCATATCCATAATGTATTTGGTTCAATCTAAATGGAAACAATTCTTTTTCCTTTTCAAACCTTTTTTATTGGAAACATTTCCTATATCTGGGAAATAATTCAATCCTGAAACTCTTTTTATATTTTTCAAACACTTCGTATTTATCCAGCCAATCCAATTTTTTCAACCCTAAGGGACAAGACCTATATATGTGCTACGACTGTGAAGATTTATTTGCTCCTTTCATACCTTTGTTCTAGTGCCATGGTCCGTGATTGAAGATCAAAGTTCAACTTACATATTTTAGGTTGCACAGTTCCTTCATAAGGATTGTTCGAGTCAAGTTGTAGACTTCATAAAATTCCGTGCTCTACTTAAGGGGGTATTAGAAAATTTATTTACGTGTAGCAACCACTAAGGTGATCATGCATTTACCCAATGACCTAGATAAACGAATCGCACATAAAGAGAAGACTAAGTATGTACACATGAAGATAAAACCGAGTCTAAGTGATATGTGTTATCTACCTACCATAGACTCCTATCAAGATAAGTGAAGAAGAGTCAAAGTTTACAAGATATTGTGGATATACTTATCATGTAGTTGGTTATAGTTTATTTCTTATCACTCTATAAGTAAGAGTACCCACTGTAAATGTAATCATCCCAGAATTATCTATCTGGAGATCAATATAATTTCACCTTACGGGGTTTATCCGTGGACGTAGGCGTTAGTGACGAACAATGTTAAGATCTTGTCATTTAAATTTGTCTTTGATTTTGTTTGCGTCAAAAATAATATAATGTAGAAGAGCAAATCTACGTTGACAACGGATTATCCAAGGTTTTATCCCAGAATTAATGAGTTAAAATGGGTCTCGTCATTTATTTTAGACGAGATAAAACCCGGGAAAAACCCTTTGTACATATAATTTGGTACATTTCCAAGTAAATTGGTACCTCCTATTAGCAACCATGTTATCTCAACCACTGATATAGAAAAGAATCCTATGAACAACGTTCACAACTAGGAGAAGAATTCTCAAACTGAATTGGAAATGACTAATGATAATCAGGATAAAATAGGAGTTGGTAATGTTAATTTTATAGAAAATCCTTATACTTGGACCAATAGACGGGATGGGGATAGTCTAATTCTTGAAAAGCTTGATCGTGCTTTGGCTAATTAATGATGCTTGGTTTTATTTTTCCGCACTGCTGTCGTGTATCATTTAATTGGCCTAGCAAGTGATCATGTGCCCATTCGGCTAGTAAGTTCTAAAGAAAAAAACAACACTAGGAACCCGTATAGGTTTAATAAGTGTTGGTATATTGATAGCTCTTGCAAGGATATAATCACTCAAATTGGATTAGTAATGACAAGGGATTGCATGCTTTTATATTGACCAAATCTTTGCAAAGTGTCAAATACATTTTAGGAGACTGGAATAGAAATTCCTTTGGGAATATTCAAACTCAGTTAAAAATTGTTTAGGATCAGCTTGCTCTTTTACAACAAAATAGTTCTAGAGATGGTAATATGTCACTTTTCATAACACTTGAAAACAGAGTCAAGTATTTGTATGAAATTCATCAGGAATTTTGTATGCAAAGAACCAAAGAAAATGTTCTTAAGTTTGATGATAAGAACACTAAATATTTTCATGATAAGGTTAAATATATGAGACGAATAACTTAGATAGATATACTTTATCATAACAGTTTAGGGATTTGGTTGACTGATAGAGATAGTATTTCTAGTAATTTTAAAGAACATTTTTCTAAGATTAGTAGAACTACTAAACCTGAAATCATAATTTTTAGAGCATTGCTCGGTCGAACTCACAAGTGTTGCTATCTCAAGCTTGTTGTCAAATTTAGTTGTCAAAACTATATCTTGATTTCTAGTCTACAATTAGCCAAGTCTCGGACTAGGATAAAAATGTAGTTGAGAAATAGTGGATCACATCAGTCATCATTGCATTCTACCGTTTGAAGGCGAAGATCAACCGAAGCTTTTGGAGACTTCATCAAAAAAAAGGTAAGTGAAGATTGGACCACCTATATCTCAAGTTATATTCACTTTTCTATCATATGAGACGATATCGCATAACTAATTAGACTATCATGCATAGACAAGAATTTCGAGTTAAGTTTATCTTGATGATTACTTCTCGAAATATGATGACTAAGCTTAATGAACATTTGTTCATACTTGATGAATTTCGATTAAGGACAATTTATTGTTCTGAATCAAAATCATGAATCAATTTTATCATTCGGAAATAGCCTGGAATAGTGATATGTGTCACTGATGTTATTCAGGAATGTTTCGAATTGATTTAGAGAAATATAGAACTACTGTAGATTCAGATACAAGACAGTGGTATCAGTCTTATAAACTGGGAACATTGTTATATGTCTGAACCTATATTACATGTACTCGTACACGTAGCGAGTAGCTATATATATATATCAACTTACAGATTTGTGGTACAGATATTTTTATGTATATCATATGAAAATCTGTTTAACTCGTGGACCGGACCGGTATGCATACTTGTATGCAAACTATTTTTGAATTGTGGTTACGGAACCGGGTTTGTTTCCAAACCGGTACGCAAACTGAAACAGTTCTGTGTTCCTGAACTCGGCAGCATTTTCAAACCGGTATGCAAACCGATTTAGTTATGTGAAATCCGGAACCGGCGACAGTCTTAAGGTTTCCAAACCGGTACTTAAAAAGTTATGTTAACTCCGGAACTCGGTTTGGTTAAATTTTTACAAACCGGTACGTGTACTGTGACTGAACCGATTCACGAACGGCAATAATATATATTTGTACCTTGTACACCTACTAACCATGTCGATTATATTTTCAAGTGTGTTTAAATTATTTCTACGAGATAATTAACATTTGGTTAATTCTCTAAAAACACTCAGACTTATTTGATCACATGTTTGTGACTCAAAGATAATGTCTTATGTGTTCATGAAAATAAAAATTAAGCTTTCAAGTTCAAACGGGTTAGTTTCGGCTAACCATGTTGAACATAGTCTTTGTACACGGTTCGTTTACGGTTTTACCTAACCATAGTGTATATCTTATTTATGTGAATCAGATTCAAAGATACATCTAACAGTGGATATTGTTTGCTTGGTTCCAAAGCTATCTTAGCTTAAACCTAATGCAACCTATGTTTTGAATGTCTACAAAAGGGGAACTTCAAGCAACTGGGATCTTTGAATTCTGACACTACTTTTTGGTACGTCCTAGTTGTATCTAGATTCGTCATCTTCCTAACCCTTTTAGGGTTTAGCGACTACAAAGTCTTCATAGGGATTCGTGAAGCCAGGTCCAGTTATCTTTCCTTGATAACTCGTGTATCCGGATCTTGTTCGATTGTTGATTTATCCCTTGAAAAGGATAGATAGAAATCACAAAGTTCTCTTTGTCTCAAACTTTGTGATTCCACAGGTTTTATACTTGTGAGGTGAATAATAATCAAGGTTGCACTTCAGGTTGCATAAGTCCGGATTTTGAGGTTAGCTAAACTTTATCTATTGCTATCGATTTCCACACCTTTGATCAAACTATTTGATTGTAAATGGAAATCATGTATAATCTTAATATGTGGGAGGCAGATTTGGTTTAAAATTTTCAATTGAGTTGAAACAAATCTTAGTTGGTGTGACATCAGCTAAGGGAATCAATTTCGCGGTCTTGCTGGGATTCAAGAGGCGTAAGGAGAGCGACTATACCTTAATCGGTGGGATAACTTTTAGGGATCAACTACATTACAGTCCGAAGTTAATTGATAGTAGGCTAGTGTCTGTAGCTGCTTAATACAGTTTGGTGTTCAATCTGGACTAGGTCCCGGGGTTTTTCTGCATTTGCGGTTTCCTTGTTAGCAAAAATTCTGGTGTATGTGTTATTTATTTTTCCGCATTATATTGTTTATCTTTATAATTGAAATATCACAGATTGTGCGTTAATAAATCATAGTAGAGACATCCGACCTAGTTTGTTGGATACGACTTGATTGAGTCTTGGATATTGGTCTTTGGTACCGCCCAAGTTATCTCTTTGTGATTACGTTCACGGATTTGTTTATGTAAATGTTCTAATCGTAAGAGAGACAGATATAACTCTAAGATACTATTCCTTGATTTAGTTTAACTCTCAGAGTTGTATTGAGTTTGTCCATACTGATTTCCTAAGATAAAAAAGTGGTGGTGTATTTTGGTACCCCCACGTTTTCAATATTGCTTTTTTGGAAAATATTACTCCTTGCAATAGTGAAACTGAAAATTCCAATCTTATTCAGTCTCCGACCGATGATGAGATTAAAAATATTTTGTTTCAAATGCACCCTTGGTATGCTCTAGGCCCGGATGGGTATCCTCCGGGTTTTTATCAAAAAATGTGGGAGGTTGTTGGTCCTGACTTATGTAGTATGGTTAATGCTTTCTCTCACTCGAGACACTTATTAATCATATCTTATTAGTTTAATTCCCAAGTCTAATAGCCCTAAGACTGCTACTGATTTCATACCGATAAGCCTTAGTAATGCCACTTATAAATATATATCAAACTTGCAAGTAGGCTTAAACAGGTGTTGCATAAGTTCATAAGTCCTTATCAAGGCGCAAAATACTAAGTTATTTAGCAAATACTAGTCAGTCCATAAATTTTAATGAACCTGGGCTTGCTTTTAGCCCAAAACCTGATGATGTTATTAAGAATCATATTGTAGGTACTCTTGGTATTAGGAGAATGGGATTACAAGATAAATATCTTGGGGTGCCATTGCTCATTCAGAAAAATAAAATGGACACTTTTGGGCACCTTCTGGACAAATTGAAGGAACAACTGGCTTTTTGGAAAGGTAAGTATGTTAACCAATCTGGTAGAACAGTATTGACTCAGTATGTGTTAGGTTCTTTAGCTTCTCATCATCTATCGGTGTTTCCTATGCCAAAAGTTCTAACAGATAAAACCAACGGATCTCAAAAGAATTTTTTGTGTAATAAAAAAAACTCAGGGTAGAGGCCTTAACACTATTAAGTGGGATAAGGTTGCTAAATTTAAAGCTATTGGGAATTAGGTATTAGAAAAAGAAAAAAAAAAACATTAATAATGCTCTTTTAGCTAAGATGGCGTGGAGATTGATAACAAAGACTGATAGTGTCTGGTACCCCATCATGAGAGACAAGTACTTTCTCAATCATAACCCATTACACTTTGTTGATGAAAGCAAAGGATCATGGGGTTGGAAAGGAATATGTAGGGATTGAGAATATGTGAGGAAGCGTTATTGCTGGTGGATTGGTGATGGGAGCAAAATTTCGATTTTGAAGGACATTTGGATACATGGTTGGACTCATCCGTCAACATACATGTTAGTGTCTACTCAGATGAAGATAGTCGAACAACTTATTATTCAAGATAGGAAGTGTTGGAACATAGATATCTTGAATATTTTATTTGATAGACAGACTGTAGAAGATATATGAAGGATCAGAATTCCTGAAAATGGTGAGGATATAATTTGATGGAAACCTACAAAAAAATTGGATTTTCAGTGTGAAGACAACTTATAGGGTTGTAGATAATGTTAATAATGTGAATGGGACTATGGTCAATGGTATGGTTTTTCCTTGGAAAACTTTCTGGAGGACAAATTTGTCACCAAAAATTCTACATTTTTTATGGAAATACTTGAATAAATTTTTATCTGTTATGGCTAGACTAGCAAGGTTTGTACCTTATATTCCTAATTTTTGTTCGTTATGTAACAATGATGTTGAAGCCATGGATGAACAACACAAAGGGTTTTTCTAACTACAGTGCATCCATGGGTATGCACCGTGAGAGCAATGCGTGTTCGCCGATTAAATGTATCTAAAACTAATTAATCACTTAAGAAGAACACATGAATTATGAAGAACAAAGTGATAAGCTAGGTTTCATCTCAAACCCTAAAGACTTTGAATTAAAACATAATAAAATTAGCAAAGAAACGGAGAATTTAAAACTAATGACACTTCCGGCCAATCCGTGCGTGTCCAAAATCATCTTTTTACATCTCCTATTTATACATGCAAGGATAAACTACAAACCTAATTTACAAACTCGAAATTAAAGAAAAATAAATCAAACCCTGTACCGACCGTCAGCTTCCTTGGTCTCCTTTCCCGCTACCGTCGCGAGTCGATCTCTAATGAAAAGTTTTATTTATCTCTTACCTAGCCTACGGGTTTGAGAGAGAAGCTATGTGAGAGAGAAATAAAGTTGGCGGAGTTTAAGACTGTGATGCGTTGATGTCGGGATGGAGGTGGTGGCGATCCGCGCCCGCAATCGGTGAGGGTGGTACGGGTTTTGGCAGAGTTCTCTGTATGGTGAGGGAGACGAAATGAGTTTAGGGTTAGGTTTTAGGAGTTTATATATATGATTATTAACTTATAGGGTTGTAGATAATGTTAATAATGTGAATGGGACTATGGTCAATGGTATGGTTTTTCCTTGGAAAACTTTCTGGAGGACAAATTTGTCACCAAAAATTCTACATTTTTTATGGAAATACTTGAATAAATTTTTATCTGTTATGGCTAGACTAGCAAGGTTTGTACCTTATATTCCTAATTTTTGTTCGTTATGTAACAATGATGTTGAAGCCATGGATCATATGATTATTAATCTGTTTCTAAAATTATTTGGAATACATTGAATAGTACTTATACAAATGATAGAATGAATATCAAGTTAATTCCAGAATTCTAGTAATAATTTGAATGTTGTAACTGATATGATAATGTTGTCAGGTTTCATAGTGTGGCATATCTGGAAATCAAGATGTAGTGTGATTTTTGACAATGCCAGGTGAACATAGATACCACTGTTAGACTTATCCAACAGTCTAAAACAGACTGGTGTATTGTTAACTCTGTATCTGCAGCATGGAGTAATAATATTGTCTCTTAGAGCAGATTAATTAATACCTCTTTGGGTTTTACCTCCAACACCTTTTATTAAGATAAATTTTGATGCCTCATTTATTAAAGAGACTAATATGATAGGTACTTGTTTCACAGATGTTCGATTTGCAATGTGTGATTCACAGGAGCGAGAATCAGAACAAGATTGTTTCGGTTTTTCCCATTTGCAAGAGCCATTTGGTTTGGTCTTTCTCTAGAAGCAGTGAATACGAGAATTGGTTCGGAATCCATAGTTAATTGGATAAATGAGTGGATCACGGATCAAGAATTCTTACAATGTTCTGATAAAATCGCAACTATATCTTGGTTTATTTGGAAGTACAGATGTTTGGTGGTTTTCGAAAAAATCAACCCAAATTCGAATCACCTCATAGAGCAAATCAATAAATTCTTACACCGGAATTCTCAAGGAAAGATCCAAAAAAAATTAAGGAACAAAGAAAGAAATATCCCCAAGGAAAAATGGTCCGACTTAAAGTCGGACTGGATAATCTTTATTGATGCGGCTTTTACAAAAGAAGATTCAACGATGGGATATGCCTTTCTACTTTACCCAGTGGACAACGAATCTTTCGTGCATATTGCAGCGGGATCGGAGTGGGCCTACTAAGATTTTCATGCAGAATCAAAAGCCTTGTTAAAAGCAACCTCATGGTTAAGCGAAAATATATTATCCAGTGTCTCGATAGCAACAGACTGCAAAACACTGGCGGAAACAATCAACAAGACTTGTAAAGATTCTCCTTGGAACGCGAATAATACCATTCATGATACTATCTCAATACTGGAAAATCTTCCACAGGCCCATGTAAAATATATAAACAGGAAATATAACTATGCAGCGGATTACATTGCTAAAGAAGCTCGGATAAAGCATCTTAGGCACAGGTCTTCCAATATTCAGCAAAGAGTCTTAAAATCTAGTGTTATTTCCAATATTTTTGTCAAAAATGAGATTGTAAATCTCTTGTACTATGTTATTCGATTAATACAATTTGCCTTTCCATCAAAAAAAATAAATATATATGATAGGTACTGGTTTTGTGGTGCTTGATAATACAGGGGTATGTAGGGGTGCAGGATGTTGTCCAGCAGTAGCTTTGGATGCGAAAATAGCTGAGGCCTTGACTGCTTATGAGATCATCAAATGGGCTAAGGAAAGTTTCACTTATATCTATTTAGAGGGAAATTGCTTAAATCTAATAAGTGGAAACTGTATAAATACCCCTCCTTTTTAGGGGTCTTCTCAAATACCCTTAAGAAATTTACAAATACCCCCAAGGGGTTTATTTTAGATTTTTAGGGTCTAGTTTTTTGGCACATCTAAAATTATATAAGTCAATTTAACCTCCGGAGGAGGTTGGATTGACGTTTTCACGCGTCAAGAACATACTAGTTCATTTTCATTATCCAAAAAAATACTAGTTAATTTTCATTATCCACTTAAAATATACCTCTTAGGGGTATTTAAATAAAATTGAAGGGTATTTATGAAGACCTTATATTCAAGGGGTATTTAATTAATGTTCCCATCTAATAAATGCCATCGATGGCAAAGTAGGTTGTGTTGAGTGCACTACCAACAACATTATTATTGATTTTGGGCATGTTGCTATGTGCCTAGGGACTAATGAGATGGCTGATCTCTTAGCTAAAGAAGCTAGGAACAGCCAAAACTCAATATTCTGGTCTCAAACACTCACCAATTGCTCTTTCTATGTCTTTTTCATCCATGATTAGACCTAATCATGTGTATAAATTTCTCATCAATCGCATGATATTGTTTGCATGGTCCAATAGGAACATCTTCCCTTATAAATTTATAATTGAAATTATCAGCATTTTATTACAAGTACAGATGTGAAGTCTACGAATAAGTCTACCACTAGAGTGAGCTATATTAACAGAGGCTAGAACCATTTGTACATGTTTTTATCCTCTTTCAAGCTTTTCCTTGTAGCAGAAGCTACAGCTATATATACATTTGCAAGAAGAAACCATAATGTCCTTTCAAGAGAGACGGGCTAATCGTACCAGTCTTCATAACTTTAGCAGTGCTTTATCCGCTCGCCTTCTTCAGAAGATACAATGGGGATCTATCTAAGGTGCCTTTATACAGCAGCTCCACGTGAAGAGGCAAATATTTGAGCAGTTGTATTCCCAGGTTGAACCTGAAATTTCTTTATTTTAGCTCTATCAAGTCTTGCTCTTCGAACAACTTCTTGTATTTCGCGATCATGAATCTTTAATATCTGGTCTGAACTTTCTGAAGGAACCAGTAGTGGGCCAGAGTAGTGGATCTTTTTTCCTTTTAATCCATAACCCTGCAAAAACAATATATATTGGTCAATTAGTTATATGAGATGGGTAAGTTTGAGAGCTTGACAGTAGAAGTATTTGCAGTAAAACTATAAGCACACAGCCATTTCCATGCAAGTATCAGATGCTTCAGTTTACAGGATAAGTGTTAACAAAATTCATTTCCGTATAACTTACCAAATCTTGGTCCTTCCTGGTGTTCATTCCAGATCCTTTCTGATGAGTACCGTGAAGGCCAAAGCCGTGATTTTCGTCCTGCTTTATTGTGTCATCTGGGACGTCACCAAAAAACCTCTGAAACTGCCGTGTCAGATTTAGAGCTTCCGAATTGGAAGAATCATACTTCTGGATGTGTTCATCGGACCTTTTGGCTGCTACTAAGCCGGACAGGGCAGATATTTTTGTCCCTGACAAAACCTTTGGAGCTTCATCCTGGTTTTTCTTTGCCCATGCAGTCTGATGTACTAAAGGTCCTGAATGAGAAGCCCTTTTATGAATCCCTTGTTGATCTTGTCGTTTACCTTCAGCTGCTTGTGATTGCCTAGGTGGGTCCCTAGGAAAACCAGAACCAACCTCCTGCTGATGAGGATTAAATTTCTCGCTTCGACTTTTAGTACTCAAATAACCTTGTCTTTTCTGTAGCAACAAGAGAAAACAAACATGTTTTAAAGTCATATGAGTATTACTATGTCAAAAGTCAGAGATTGAGAGAGGTGGGAACAAGTTCAGCAGATCCAAACAAATCAAAGATAGAGTAAACCATATTAGAAATGCAACTAATTTTGTGTTGTTGTTCCAGCTGGTAATACGAGTTGGTGTGATCTTCCGCATCTTTTTCTTTTATGCAAGAATAATAGAAAATGAATTTGTTCAAAGCTGACAAGAACCTGAATTGACAACATCAGCTCGGGATTGGCATCAGGTTCTGGGATCGCCCTACATTCCCCTCGTAGTTTCCGTTCTAAGTCACATTTCCTTCCGTTATCCCCTGCTGCTTTCAGCCTGGAGAATTTAAGTTTGTGAGCTTCTAAAAAACAAACTATTATTACCTAAAATCTTATAAACCACGTAGAACATCTTATATTAAGAAAAAGGATTGATGAATTAGGTCAATGCATGAACAAACTGGACGATATTGCTGTTAAGTAAAGATGGCCATTAGTCAACCTGTGAGAACCTTACAAGTTACAAGGCCATATCTGATATCAGAATAGATTCGTTATACACTAGATAGATGATCTGATTTCAGAATAGATTCTTTATACACTAGATAGATGATCTGATATCAGACGTTGGTACCAAAAATGCTGTGCATTACATGAAGCCACTGCAGTTGAATAGAACCTTTATAATAGCAAAACAATGAGATGTCAGACAACACAGTGCATAACCCCATAAAATATGTAAGAAAAAATAAATAATATGCACCTTCTAGCTTCTTCAACCCGAACCTTTGCATCAAACTCTTTGCTAGGAGGATATTTGGGTAAAGTTGAAGGATCACAAGCAAGTGGTTTTGTTGCGAAGAACTAGAAGAGAGAGTGTGTGTCAAAGAACAAGATCCCACTTTTATAGAATCAAGAACATGTTTTCATCACATAAAGCTCCATAACATACCTCACTTTTGAGAGCAGAGGCTGCAGTTCCACGATCTACAGGATCTACAGAAAGCAACGTCTCCATAAGCCCTAAAGCCACTGGTGGGAAGTCCTTAAAAGTTTCTACAAAGCATCGTGTATAAGGTTGTTGGGGTTTGAAAATGGTTGCATGAGGCAATTTTGACTTTCTCCAATAATCTTCGGATGGTGAACCACAGAGCTTAAAAATCTTATGCAACTGCTCCACCTGTGTCAAAAATTGGACCAAACTAAATCATTATTAATATTACAACCTAAGAAGCAACCTCCTGGAAATGGAAACACTGCACGAAAGCGGGATCGAATAAGAAGATTCTTAAATTATTTACGGGTATTTTTCTTTTTTGTACCATTTTTTTAATCAAAGTTTTGCTTGTAAGTTGCAACCACAGCTCGATGGGAGCCCTTTTTTTTTCTTTTTCTTTTTCTTTTTTTGTGCTCAGTAGGAACCACAGCTCAATTGAGCAGTAAGAACATATTTCCAAAGAACAAAAAACAAAAAACTTGATACCTCTGTTCTTCCAGGCATGATGGGTTTTCCAGCATACAGTTCTGCCAGTATGCACCCAGTACTCCATAAGTCCACTCCAATGCCATAATGCGTGGCTCCGAGTAAAAGCTCTGGAGGCCGGTACCAAAGTGTCACAACACGGCTGGTCAATGGCCGACTTTGATGTGGTTTAAAAATACTTGCCAAGCCAAAATCCGCGATCTTCAAGAACCCATTATCGTCAATAAGAAGATTGGAACCCTTTATGTCGCGATGTAAGACACCACGACTATGACAATGATCCAATCCTCGTAATAATTGTTGTACATAACATTTCACCTTCGAAAAACTAAATGTCAAGCACTGAGAATTTGAAGTCCACATTAATATATAAAGAGTATAAAGCCAGGCTGTTGTAATGACTACCTGTGGTTCTGTGAACTTGGACCCAGGAAATGAAGCTAGTCCAGAAAGATCGTGCTCCATGTACTCAAACACAAGGTACAAGCTGCAGGACATCCGTGACGTTACTAAGCCTTCTAGTTTTATGACATTCGGATGATCAAGCCTGCGAATAATACAGATTTCCCTTGCCATAAAGCGAACACTTTCAGGATCCAGGTTATCAAACCGTACTTTTTTCAGAGCAACAATTTTCCCAGTGTCAAGATCACGAGCCCTGTAAACGCTACTGTAGGTTCCTTGGCCAATCTGCGAAAAAAACGAGACCTCATGACAAAATAACATGCACCAACCAGCACAAAAGGAACATACACAAAAACTATGGTAACAGAGACACCCTGTAGTCATATTCAATCTGTGACTACTTCGCAAATCAACTACTAACCCGTACTGGACTCAGCAAAAGCCTTGACTAAACATATCAATGTGGAAATTTGTTTTGTGTACTAAAAAAACATCTCCTAATATTATTTCCTACAAATTAGAAACATACCAAAGACAAAGCAGTTGAGCAAGACAAAAAGTAAATATGGGGAAGTCATTAGTAACAGCAATATCACTTGTGGTCTGAAAAATGCAATAACAACTAGCCAGTGAGGCAGAGTTTACATGTCTAACACCCAAGCTCTTATCAACCATCTCAACTAAAATATGGAAAGTCAACAACCAAACATTTTAACAAGCTGCCAAATGACTAATATTCCAACTTCATAAGACTATAAGAGTAAATGTTGCCCATCAGTTTACCACAGAATGAATAATCAAAGCCAGTAACCATACATACGGAGAAAAGAAACAGGCTTAACCTGTGTCTAGGACTGGATAAAGCCAATAGGCATGGATGCATGAAAGTGTGCTAGTTGCCTGCATTAAATCCCTAACTAGTGGTTCCACGAGTTAGATTAATGCAGTTCATTCACCATTAGATCATCTCATCTTAACCCACAAAATTAAGTGATAAAACAATGTGGTCGTGTTTCCTTAACTGGTCGAGCACACAGAGCAAATGGTTGCTAATATTGTGAGTCTACAATAATCAAATATTTATGCATTCACCATGCCCCAACTGGTTCCTAATTGACGAGGATACTTTATTTACAAGTTGATACTCAAACCCGAAGATACAGTGACAGTTAAAAATCTGAATTTTCCAATTATCCATACTTATATCTTCACTAAGACATGAGAAATCAACTGCCAATCAAAATAACAAAAAATGTAAGTTGATAACCAAAACAAATAAAGAGTAGATCATACTTTATCCATTTTCTGGAACGAATCTGCACGCCGCGGTACCCATCCCTTAATAGCTTCTCCAGCCACAGAAGCAAGCCATGAAGGCCAACCAGCTGCTACTTGTTCACCTTCCATACTCCTCATAGGAATTGTACCAATCACAAGATGATGATTATAACCAGACTTTCCCTCATTCCTCTGTAACAACTTGTCACTCCCCACATAACTATTATTATTTTTACCCTTCAAATTCTGTTCTTTCCTCAAACTATAATTCACTTGAGAAACACTTAAATCTGATGTTTCTTTACTTGATAATCTCTCTCTAAAACTGTCTCTATTATCATCAATTGAATACCCCTTACCACAAAAACAACCCATTTTTGTGCACCTGAAAATTAAAAACCCTAGAATTTTTCACATTTCTGTGATGGGTTTTCTTTTTTTGGGAAGGGGTTTGTGGATCTACGTCTAAGTTCTGAACCATGAATGGAGATGGTAACAGACAGACATACTTCCAAATCAGACACTTAAACTGTCTCCTTTTTTTCTTTTTCTTTTTAATATAAATTCTTATTCGTTTTAATTAACTTTTTAAGTAAAAAAGACGGCTTCTGTCGAGACAGTTAGTCAGCTATCAGTCAAAATTACAATAGGGTCCAAGGGTATGGCTCAGTGGTATCCCATCAACTCCAGTAAGGTGGAAGTCTGGGGTTCGATCCCCACCGCCGTAAAGATTTGTAATAGATTAGTTGTATAGTGGGTTTAGCGGTGTTGGGTCTGGCAATGGGGCCAGTCCAACTGGCTGGGTTCGGGTAAGGGCCTGGGTCCGGCTTTCGCGTATATTAAAAAAAAAAAAAAAAAGTTATTAAGGCGATATACATATGTTTGATATCTTGGGTCCGTTGAAACCAGAACCAACCAGTCGGTTTTTTTGGTTTTTTCGGGTTTTTTTAATTGACTTTCATTTTTAAGAACGCGTAATTGGGGGATATGGGAATTAATTGGGGGATATGAATTACTTCCCCCAACCCATGATTTCGGCTAAGGGGTGACCATTGGTTATGAAAATACTAAAATACCCTTCCCACAAAATAAAAATCAAAAACTTAAAATCAAAAAACAAAATCATATCCCCATTTCCATCTCCACTTCTTATTAATCTTATTTAGGGGTGGAGCTTTGAAACCCAAATATTTCCCATTCCCTTTCAAATTCTAAACTCTCCCCACTCTATATCAAATTCTCTTCTCTTCACTTTGGAAACCAATTTTTTTTTATTCTAAGTGATGAAGATCATGCTTGAAAGTGATGATGACCATGCCTAGGAATTGATTCTCGAGCATGCCGGTACCATGTTCCAAGATATGGTCTTCATCAATTCCGCATGGTCTTCATCACTTCCGTTTTGAATTTTTTTTGGTATTAATCAGTCCACTGCCGGCATGGTCAGTTGATATGAAGACCATGCCGGTATTGTTTTCCGGCATGGTCAATATTAGATATATTTTTAATTATATTTTCAAAAATAGAAAAAAAGGAAAAAAAAAATAGTTTTGGAAAAGTGATACTTTCACTTTTTCATTTTAACCTAAAAAATAAGCCAAAAAAAAAGTGAAAGTAGCTCTTTTCCAGAAACGGAGGGAGTATTGAATATACTCATTGAAGTGTATATATATTATATTATATTATATTATATTGAAGTGTATATATATTATATTACGATGGAAAGTTTGCTACCCCTACAACTCGCACACGTGGCATTAATTCCAATATTATGAATGAAAAATGAATACTCAAGTCAAGATATGGAATTTCAAAAATTATAACGGGGAGGTTCGAACTCATGACCTATTGTGTCATAAGAGTGGCCTCTAACCGGTGTTCCACCTTGGTTGGAATTGATAGAAAAGATAAATCAACGGTGGTGGTTTGTTCAACTTAAATACCATAATTGCTTTATTAATTAGTGTTTCACTAATTGCACATAATAAATAATCTATTCATTATAAGTGTTTTATTAATTAGTGTTTCACTAATTGCTCATAATAAATGACTAATCATTTTTTAATTATAAATATTTTCTTAATTAATTATAATATTTATTTCTAAGATTGTACTAACCATGACCGCACCGTTAAATAATAATCAATCAAAACATAATATTTTAATACATGCTTGGTTAACAAAATTTGATACGTATAGGGTGTTTACTTTGTAATACTGATGTTAGTCTCTCATTTTACCCGTTAGCACTTTGTTTCGAGCCCGTATTTGTAGACATTATTTGACTAATGTTGGGGTATTTGTTTAATCTCACGGCTGAAAGCTAGGCTAAGTTTGCCTGTCTGAGTGGTGGTCAGGATTTGTCCGTGGGAAAGATAAATCAAGGGTTGTGGTTCTCCGACCCCCTACAACTTCGACACGTGGCATTAATTCCAATATTATGAATGAAAAATGAATACTCAAGTCAAGATATGGAATTTCAAAAATTATAACGGGAGGTTCGAACTCATGACCTATTGTGTCATAAGAGTGGCCTCTAACCAAATGTTCCACCTTGGTTGGAATTGATAGAAAAGATAAATCAACGGTGGTGGTTTGTTCAACTTAAATACCATAATTGCTTTATTAATTAGTGTTTCACTAATTGCACATAATAAATAATCTATTCATTATAAGTGTTTTATTAATTAGTGTTTCACTAATTGCTCATAATAAATGACTAATCATTTTTTAATTATAAATGTTTTCTTAATTAATTATAATATTTATTTCTAAGATTGTACTAACCATGACCGCAATCGTTAAATAATAATCAATCAAAACACAATATTTTAATACATGCTTGGTTAACAAAATTTGATACGTATAGGGTGTTTTCTTTGTAATTTTTGATGTTAGTCTCTCATTTTACCCGTTAGCACTTTGTTTCGATCCCGTATTTGTAGACATTATTTGACTAATGTTGGGGTATTTGTTTAATCTCACGGCTGATTAAACCCCAGTATGTGTTCTACACATTGAAGGCGATATAAGTTTGTGTTGGCTCTACCTTGAAACTAGCCCTTAACCCGTGCCGTAACGGCACGGGCCATGATGTTGGTTCATTTTTAATATATCGTGTAATTTGTGTCCCGAATACTTATCAACTCCTTATGATTTAATATGTGTTCGTCATAAAAATAGTTGGGATTTTCCTCTCTTTTTTACTTTGTTTTTCCTTTAATATTTTACATTGGGAGATTTGCTCAAACGAAAGAAATATAATCTTAACTCCCGGACACTTTTTTTATTTAGGTTCATTGCTTATAATGAGATAATGATCTACATGAACATGGAAGTTTAAATATTTTTTGGAAATATGTAAGTCAACAACGCTCATCTCGGTGAAATCAACTAATCGATATCGTCCATAAAAGTCTCCACATGCTCCTATTTCGCTCCCGCCGACTCATGTATCATGGTCATGTTGTCGATCCTCCAAATAGGCAGAGAATAGTATTTTTTTACATCGAAGCGAATGATACAAACTATCCAATGTGACATGATTTTCTGTAATTTTTCAACACCCATTATATGACAATGTTTAAAATGTGTACCCATTACCTTTTCGAAGGGATTGTATATATGAGAACTCTCGCCATTAAATCTTCAACAAAGTATTGTGCCCAACAATTCGCCTTAACGAAGGCTTTGGTAACTTCAAAAGTCTTGGACATTTTGTCACTTATGTATGTTCATACCTTCACTTGGAATACAATGGCGACGCATTACCTCATAAAGAACCTTGAACACATATTTTACTCCATGATCCTATTTCAAAATTAATAGATTGTCAATAGATCCTTTACCAAAAGTTGACATATTCTACGTTGAATATTTATAAAAAAAAAAAAATTATGGTATTGTGGATCGTTGCTTTCTAAGACTTTAGTTTTCAAAATTGGCCTCTTCAAGTCCCACGGCTTTCTAAGTTTATATATCTTGTTTGTTTTTAACATTTTAGTTATCCATATTATGTTTGTTACTAACTTTAAACTTGATGTCATCTTCTACTTGTGAACTTTATGTGATTTGAAAGTGAAATAGTTATACCTCTTTCATTCGTATCAAGTAATCCGTTGTATATCCCAAAAATTCTTCTACAACAACCGTTTCGAACCATCTAGCCATTATTGTCAAACGCAATTTGTCTAATTTATGTTGATGTTATGTATTTACAATGTTCATTTTTCTTAAATAAATAGATTGTGAAAAACTAAAAAAAAAAAAAAAAATAAAATTACATAAGGGGTCTAAGTTACTATATCCAAAATATTACCTCGGTGCCTTGTTTCCTCAAATTCCTCCATTCTAGAGATGGCAACACCAATCATTTATTAAGTGAGCTATTTGCCCAAATTGGTCAATACATCCCAAGCGTAATAATAATAACAACACGTCAATTTTTTCAAGGCATCCAATTGTAAATGGTATCAATCTAATAGATTTGAATTATACCTCAATCTTAGATATCACCTTCTTTTCACATAACATGGCAATTGAGGAAGGACAAATCTTGACCACTCTTTACATCGGAGTTAGCCAAACTATGTTTCATATTGTCTTACGTGAAAATTATTATTAATCCATATTTTAAAAAGCCAATCTAATTAGTCAAAGTTAATCTTAAATTTTTGACCTTATCTCTTGACCAAATTATTGAAGTATTCTCGGTCACCGTGTGATCAAACGTGTCTACTCTAAATGAATGAAAATACGTATTGATCCGTAATTTGATATTGTTGATTTGTCATCAAATCACATGATTTGAGAAGTAAAATATAAAAAAATATTTATAAACATGCGAAATTTAGAGTTTTTAATGATGATTTTGAAGAACAAACATAATTTTCAAGCAAATATTTTAGAATGCAAATACATTTTCCCAGTCAATAATGTTTAATATATGGAATTCTTTGTAGGTAGTTGTCGCGAAACAACTCGACATTGATGGGGGGAAAAAGAATGTAAAAATACTTGACATAAGCGATATGTTCTCTTACATTGGGTACACCATTTGCCTTTATATAATGCGGATGATCGAAAATTCATGATCATATTGTATTATACGTTCCGTTATCATCCTCGAAATATTTGGTTTTTGTCCTTATCAATATAAAAAACCAATTACATCTTTCACAATACAATAAAACTCAATAAAAAGGAAAAACTATTATAAATAAAATTCATCATAAAAACTAAAAAAGAACCATAAAAACCATCCACCGCATAACACTATTTCTTGTCTAAATAAAATTTTACCTAAAGTTTCTTTATTTATTAGAATATAGTTTTTAGTAAAATTTATGTTAGATTATTAAAGGGACATTTATAATAGAAATTTAATTAATCATTTATCTTTGCCAAGGACAAATCGACAACTATTTACATAAACAAATCGATAATAAATAATTTCATATGTTCCTGATCTTGATAGTTATTACATAACAAATTGATTGCACCAAAAGACATGTGTTTTATCAAGTTTATTTTAACATTTGAATGATCAACCAGATATATTTTAATTATATGTTTTTATTTACCAATGCCCGCCACCACCATAAAACCATATGAATCCACTTTTTTTATCCACCACCACCTAGTGGCGGAAAGGGTTGATAACTTTCTAACCCTTTAAATTTTTTAACTTAATAATTTTTTTAGTTTATTTTATTAACTTTGTCCATATATATTTATGGTTTAGTCCAAAATGTTTCTTTTTTTTTTAAAAAAAAGCCTCCAAATGTCAATTTTTGAACCACTGCCACATCTTTGTCTCCCATCCCATTAGGTTGTTGGACGCAATTCTAATTTTCAATCAAAAAAATGCCATGTATGAGGTTTAGATTGAACAAAATTTACTCAATTGAAGTTTCATTATTATTTTTTCCGTGTATATATGCTTTTATTGTATTTCAATCAATTTTATTGCAATCATGAGGTTGGATACAGGTGAAAAATGGACTTTGTATCCCATTTTACGATAAAAGAACAAAAATAAATATAATTGTTTGGCTCCGCCCTTAACCACCACTAATCTTTGGCCTCCTTCTCTTCTACTTTTCATTGTAGAAAATGTCTATTGATTTATTTATCAAAATAACTTATTAATAAAAATAAATATTATAATTAATGAAAAAAACATTTATAATTAAAAAATAATTAGTCATTTATTATAAGCAATTAAGTGAAACACTAATTAATAAAACACTTTATAATGAATAGATTATTTATTATGTGCAATTTGAAACACTAAAATTAATAAAGCAATTATGGTATTTAAGTTGAACAAACCACCATTGTTGATTTATCTTTTCTATCAATTCAACCAAGGTGGAACACGGTTAGAGGCCATTCTTATGACACAATAGGTCACGAGTTCGAACCTCCCGTTATAATTTTTTGAAATTCCATATCTTGACTTGAGTATTCATTTTTCATTCATAATATTGGAATTAATTATGGTTTTCGGGATAACCACATGACCCTTGATTTATCTTTCCCACGGACAAATCCTGACCACCACTCAGACAGGCAAACTTAGCCTAGCTTTGTTTTGTATTCTTGATGGTTTTATCGGTTTTTCTGGTTCTAACTCTTGGTTTTTTTTTTTTTGGTTTCGTTTTTTTTTGGATTTTTGGTTCTTTTATAACATCAAACCAAAACCAACCACTTAGAATGGGTTTTTTCGGTTTTTGGGTTTCTTGGGTTTTGGTTTATTTGGTCTCTGGTTTTCTGGTTTTTTTTGTCGGTTTGGACCAGTTCGGCCCGGGTAGAAAACCAGACCATGGGCAGCCCTAGATAAACCCCATTGTGCTCCAGCGGCTTTTGGTTAATACTCCTTTTGTCCCAAATTAGATGAGCTATTTGGTTTTAAACTTTGTCCCAAAATAGATGAGTTATCTCACTAATTGAGGGGTATTTCTAAAACTATCCTTTTAATTGATTATTGTTACTATAAGAAATATGTATAATTTGATAGCCTTGTTTATATTCGTTACGTAGGTGTTTTGAAAAAAATTTCAACGGTATAAAGTTTATGAAAAACCGTGGTATAATTTAAGAGATAAATCATTTTAAAGTTTTACAATTTTTATCCATAAGGGTATAATTGTAAAAAATACTTAAACATACTCCCCTTTCCTCCTTGCCTTAAGAATTGTGCAAACTACAACTAGCTCATCTAATTTGGGACGGAGGGAGTATTAAAAACTAAAAAGGACCCATCAATGGTCTATGGAGGTTTAATGAGGAACTCTAGTCTTCCGATCATGATTTCAAGTTTTCAACCATTTTGTTAGCTAAAACCGGGAAGTATGAGGAACAACTGAATAGGAAAACTAACTTCCACTTGAAAGGGCTCGTTATCTTTTTTTTTTTTCTTTTTTCTATTCATATTTTTGTACGAAAGTTTTTTTTTCTTTTTTTTCCCATAAACGAATCAAACTTGTATTAATAAAACCGATTTGGAAAAATTGGAATCGTTACAGAGGTTTTTTTCAAGTTCATCTTATATTCATCAAGCTTTATATATGTCCAACAGTTCTTACTTCAAAGATATAAAGATATAGAAGTATCTCTTATATTAGGTTACACAATTGGTTACACAGCCCATGGTATATACGGAGCTCAATACTCTCAATATAGAAAAGACCTATAAACTAGGAAACAATGTATTGTAAATACGGTGAGTATCTATCGTATAGAATGTAACATTCTTGACCATTAAACCTAACCATATAGAACAATCAACTAATTCAGAGTTCCCATTGGGAAATACCACATCAAGGGGCCAAATTGATTTAGTTTGGTACCAATTTAAACCAATTTGCAGCAGTGATGGGATCTTCTGTAGATCCAACCAAGTTTTTCTTAAGGCATGTAATCTAGAGGACAAAACCCTATCAGGAGGCAAAAAAACGAGTTTCGCTTGAAACCAAACAAGACCAATTTGCATTACTGGACATAGCAGTGATGGTATCTTGAAAATATCCAACCAAGTTTTGCCTAATACATGTAAATCTAAGTAACATGAGCTAAAGTAATCAAAGAAAGAACATATAAAGTAACAATGGTATTCTGAAACTGTATGAATCTGTCTGAGTCGGTCTGAACCAGCCTGAATTGGTAATGGAGTCTTGGTAACACTTGGAGCAGTTGATAAACTTATTGATGAACTCGATCTCGGAACTGTTATTGGTTTTGCTACAGCTGTAATTTGAGTAGGACTTATAGTTGTAGTAGTCTTTGTTCTTTTGACAAGAACTAAAACATTTATCTTGATTATTATCAACATCTGAAGAAACAAAAGTGTCAGTAGATCTAAATATTGCAAACCCTGGAAAAACGATTCAAAAAAGAAGAAACAAAATACCGCTAAGAAACTGATACAAAAAAGTTAAGAAAATAAGCTATAAGGGGTTGCAGAGATCTGTTATCGCTGGAGGAAAAGGAGAGGGATGAGAAAAAAACAGGTTGATGATAATATATTAGGTTTAAGAGACGAAAGATTATTACACTACATTAGGGGCAAAATCAATGTTAAATATAATGGACCCAAAGAAATGTTATTGTATGGGCATAAAACATTATGTTATTTCAGAAGAATTTCCTCCGTTGTGGTTGGAAGTTGTATTAAGCCCGAGTTTTAGAGCTTCCGGTCCAATTTGAGAGGACTTTTTTTATTTATCAGTAAAGAATTTTGTGTTGGCGAGCTAATTAGAATCATGGGTCACAAATTCTTTTAGATACAACTAAAATTATATGGATGACTAATACCCATGGTTATTGTATAAAAGTTTTTCCAAACTCTAATTCTTATTATATTTTCTCCCTTTTTATAGTTCTTTTTATATTCCACGCCTTCTCTGTTATTCCTCTATCTTTTTAATTCGTTGTGTCATCTCAATTCTCCCATAATCGAAACTGCAGCATATAGATGTGGACATGAGATATAGTTTTGCTGATTTTTATTTTCATTTTGTACTGCGGTTGAGAGAGGAAATCTTGTTGTCGTCTTTGGTGAAGAAGAACACCATGTAAAATCAGTCTCATTATCTTAGTTTGGTGTTCTTATCGTGAGACGGAAATTGAGATATGTTCCTTTTTATTTTCGATTTTTTTCTAGTATGGTGTGTTTGCATGTTAGTTTCTATCAGTTTGAATGAGACGTGAGTTTTCTCTTTATATAGATCATGACACTCTTTTTTTTGTTCTTTATTTGGTGATTATACATGGTTCCAATTGATTAATTTGAATGATACTTGTATTATTGCAAAATCCAATTGTACCAAAGCAAAGATTGTCAAAGATATCAAAAATATTAACTGTACAAAAAGAAATTAATGAGATTCAATCTGTAGAGGTATTATTTGGTTTGGTGAATCAATTCTGAGATTGAAGTTGTGCAGAGGTTTTGTTTGATTTTGTTATTGTTGGATATTTAATTGAGTTCAGGAAGTAGATTATGAACAATTTTGACCATGGAAAGGTGGGAAACTCATTGATCTCGTTCACATTTTTTTCCCTCTCTCTCTTACTTTCTCTTACAACATCTATTTCTGTTTATACTAGGTCTACAAATGACTACTACTTAAAGACGTGTGGAACATTTTCTTCCACATACTTCTGCTACATTAATACACTAGTTCAAGTGATAACTGAAACTTCATATTAACTAACAATCTCCTCCTTAATCTGATGTGCTACAACTATTATTAACTCACAAAATTTATGAATTTTTCCTTTGGCAAGTGCCTTGGCGAATATATCCGCAAATTGGTGTTCCATTATCGAGGTTCTCGTAATCTCTTTCAGGCAAGATAGATAAAAATCGCAAAGTTCTCTTCGTCTAAGACTTTGTGATTCCTCAAGATAGATATCTGAAAACTATTCTTAATTGATAAGTTGAAGATTGTTCTTGACAGGTGGTAAAGAATCTAGGATTCTCACCTAAATGAGTGTAAGTGTTCCGGATTTGTGAGGTTTGCTAGCATTATCTATTAGAAACAGATTTCCAAGCCTTGATTTTTGATCTAAAGGGTTATCAAACAAGCTTATCTATTAGAGGCATATTGGTATCAAAAGTCTTCACTTAGGTTGTAAAGGACCTCATATAAGGGAATCAATTGCGTAAATCCTTGCTGAAAAAACGGGGGTACAACAACCACACCCAATATTTCACTTAGCAATATGTATGGACAAACTCCAATATACTTTCAAGAGAATCAACTAGACTCAATCTTAATAAAGTATATCAAAGAGTTTTATCTCTCTTTCTTGATTCAATTCTTTCTCAAGCAAATAGAAATATGCGAGTCTAATTGAATACAAGAGAAATCACTTGAACGGTACCAAAGACCAATGTTCAAGGATCAACCAATTTCAATCAACAACCAAAGGTCGGAATTCCAATTGATTGATTCAAACGCACAACCTGTGATATTTCAATTATATAACAAAATATAATGCGGAATAGAAATAACACAGACACCAGAATTTTGTTAACGAGGAAACCGCAAATGCAGAAAAACCCCGGGACCTAGTCCAGATTGAACACCATACTGTATTAAGCCGCTACAGACACTAGCCTACTACAAACTAACTTCGGTCTGGACTGTAGTTGAACCCCAATCAATCTCACACTGATTCAAGGTACAATTGCGCTCCCTTACGCCTCTCGATCCCAGCAGGATACTACGCACTTGATTCCCTTAGCTGATCTCACCCACAACTAAGAGTTGCTACGACCCAAAGTTGAAGACTTTAATAAACAAATCAGATCACACGTAAAAGTCTACGAGAATAGATAAACTGTCTCCCACAGAAATACATACAAGTTTTATTCCGTCTTTTGATAAATCAAGGTGAACAGGAACCAATTGATAACCCGGACTTATATTCCCGAAGAACAGCCTAGTATTATCAATCACCTCATAATAATCTTAATCGACGCGGCGAAATAAGATGTTGTGGAATCACAAACGATGAGACGAAGATGTTTGTGACTACTTTTCTATCTTGCCTATCGGAGATATAAATCTCAAGCCAATCGTTACGATTGTACTCAAAACGATAGAATCAACAAGATCAGATCACACAACTATGAGAAAGTAGTATCGGTCTGGCTTCACAATCCCAATGAAGTCTTTAAGTCGTTAACCTGGTTTTCAAGAAGAAACCTAAGGTTAAAGGAGAATCGACTCTAGCTAATACAACTAGTATCACACGGAAGGTGTGGGGATTAGGTTTCCCAGTTGCTAGAGTTCTCCTTTATATAGTCTTTCAAATCAGGGTTTGCAATCAATGTTAGCTTGGTAACAAAGCATTCAATATTCACCGTTATATGAAAACCTGATTAGATTTAAGTTAATATCTTTCAACCGTTGGATCGAAAACTTAGCTTGTTACACACAAACGAAATGTACTATTTTGGGTTTATGTAACCGTACCCAAACATGAACATTTGTTGGTTCAACAATAGTTAACCAAATGGTTAGCCATATGAGCACTTTCATATCAACCATGTTCTTCTTCACCATAACTAGTTCAAATGACTCAAATAAACTAGTTAGAGAGTTGTTCAATTGCAAGGAAATCTTATGTAACTACACAAGACACAATCGAAGCAAAAACGATTTGATTCACTCGAATCGGTTCATGAACTATATAGCCGCGGTTTGCATTTTGCATTCCTTAGTTAATATAAATAAGTTCACAAACAATCGTCTTTAGATATAACCAACTTAAGTTCGCAGACTTAGTTCGCGGACTTAAGTTCCCGGAAGGAGTTCTCAAACTCCAAAGATATTTTCTTGGGTCAAGAACTTCCTTGATTCGCGAACTGGGTTCTCGGACTGAGTTCACGGCTCTTGTTCCGGTTCTCTTGATCAACAAAGTTCGCAAACTTCGGTTCAAGGAAAAAGGACTTATACATGTATGTGTTGCCACACAATGCTTATATCCATCATTGGTTATATGATCTAAACTCTCATTTCAATCATTGAAACATTCTTAGAGGACATTTCGTCAAAGTAAGCAATTTTCAAAGTGATTGAAACGTGTCATGACTTTCGTCACTAGGTAAAGATGAACTTGGACAAAGCAAAAGCTTACCAACACATATTTCGAGAAATAGATAGGCAAGTTAAACTCGGCTCGAAATAGCAAATGTGTATAATCAAAGTCTATATAGCAAAATGACTTTTGTCTCAAAATAGGAGATAGAGTAGATAGACTTTTGAGTGATAGATAAGTTCAAGTCTCCACATACCTTTTAGTCGATGAAGATCCACCAGTTCCTTGAGTAGTCCTTCGTCTTGTATGATGATTGCCATGGAGTCTTGTATGATGATTGCCATGGAGTTCTTGAGCTCAACTACACTTTTTATCCTAGTCCGAGACTTAGCTATAGTAGACTAGAAATCAAGACTTATAGTTTTGATCACTAACATTGACAAACATGCTTGAGATATCAACGCATGCGAGTTCGACCGAGCAATGCTCTAACAATCTCCCCCTTTGTCAAATTTAGTGACAAAACTATCAATACATATGGAATACAAAAAAATAAATGAATTAACTTTTGTAGCTCCTATTCCACATGCATAATCCTCAACATTACTCGAAATCTTCGTCACTTCCAAGTACTCCAATGATCCCAAAGGTTGTAAGTTCAGCATCATCGTTGTTAAAAATCCGTAGCTATAACAACGAGAAAACGAGAGTTCTCAATCATTGTTATACAGTGTCATAGTATCATAGTATCAAAGTTCAATTGCATCACAACTTCAACAACAATACTATGGTGATATGTATCACTCCCCCTTAGTCAATACTCCATCTCACATGGAAACCACTCCCCCTTACATAATGACCCGAAAACCATATGTATTTGTAGTGTGAACTGCATATTAATTCTCCCCCTTTTTGTCAATAAAATTGGCAAAGGTACGAAAACGGGATCCTAATGAAATTTCCAAAAGAGACATTTCATGACCAAAAGAAAGCACATATCATCTTATTTAGATGCAATCATATAGCCGAAGCTAAATGCATTCATCAAGGAGTTTATAAAGATACAAGATAATCCCTATAATATTCCACAGCCGCACTCCCCACAAAGATTTGGCAATTAATCACAAATTCAATTAAGAACTCTCCCCCATAATATGTCATTTCCGAAAGAACAACAAGAGCGACCTTAATTTCAAAAGAAAAGAAGGATTTCTTTGGACATAGAAAATCACATACAAGTATGAGTTTGAATCCAAAAGACTTAATTAAATTAACCACAAGAGAACCCATGATTAATTTAATTGGAAATGCTCAACATAAGTGAACTTATGGAGACTAAAAAAATCAATTAGATTAATCACAAGACAACCCATAATTAATCTAATCGGAATACACAACCAAATTAACCACAAAAGTAATCAATTTAATTGGTCATGCTCGACATAAGAGAACTTACGGAGCAACAACTAAATAACCAAACAAGGATGATTAATTTAGTTGTACATGCTCGACACAAAGTATCTCACGGAGCAACAACTAAGCCAAAGAATAACTCAGTCGATTGTGCTCAACATAAGACACCTTATGGAACAACACAGTATGTACACAAAAATTATGGATCGGAGATCGACCTTATACCGTGGAATAAGCAAGGATTCATTCTATTTTCCATCACCATTTGCACAATGACATACAATAGACATAATCCTTGTAAACAAAAAAATTTAACCTATCTTCCATCAATAATTGACATAATAGGCTTAACTTTTGTATTGTCCAAAGTTCATTCCTTCTTTTATCAACACATGCATATCGACATATAAAGGACTTAACTTTTGACAAGGTATGGGACAATCATAGTTCACGGACGCAAACACACATATCCCATAACAAATTGCAATATATAAAACCATAAAGATTAATACTGCAAAAATCATCTTCCAAACAATTTTAGAATTTAAACCAATAAATCTAAAAACATGAAGATGAAAACGTTGGACATAGATATGTGTAATCACAATAATAGCTATTCCAAACTCTAGTTATTCTTCTTAAACAAAACAAAAAAATAGAAGATTTACTAGACAAATAAAATAAACAAGTTGGACCAAAAACAGACTCCTATGCCAAAGTCGAACACGAACTGAAGTCAAATAGACGGTTCAGGATCCTCATGAGTCTTGAGGTCCTTGAGCTTGTGATCGACAGCACCTTTAGAAGAAATATCTTCATTGAGAAGGTCTTTAAATAGTGCTTTTATGAGACCAAGGTCAGCAGTAACCTTTTCCAACTCAGTTCTTAACATAGTAAGACTCTTCAAATTATCAACAAGTTGTAGTTTTTCTTCCTCATAATATTTAAGAAAGTCATGAACCACTTCAGCA
Source organism: Papaver armeniacum (assembly GCA_023531295.1). Lineage (NCBI taxonomy): Eukaryota > Viridiplantae > Streptophyta > Magnoliopsida > Ranunculales > Papaveraceae > Papaver > Papaver armeniacum. The sequence continues at coordinate 58,678 of JAJJWW010016679.1, forward strand.
GAGATCATATCCTCTTTCTCAACATCCTCATGTGTGTAGGCAAAGTAACATGAGGCATTGGGATGATCATCTTCAACAAGATTTATTTTCTTCCTCCCTTCGGACTCAAAACCAATACCTTTATCAAGAAAGCCTTTAGCAAAACCACAGGCTCGTGAAGAGGACGACATTCTTGATAAGCCAAATAACCCAGAGTATGCAAACGTGACTCAGAGGTTTGGTATTTATATGGTTTCTTAGGGAAGGTGACTTTTAGGGTTTCTAAAGATTGATTCGTAATAGTAGCAGGGGTACCCGTACGAACACAACCCGACCTAAAGAAAAGTTTAATACAGAATACCCTTTTTTTTTAACTGATATAAAATACTTAAGCAACCTTTTCTGCAGACCAGTAGTTTAGCTATATACGACAAGAAAATAACTTCACTAAACAGAAGTAGTATGCTAACAGTATACCTGAAAATTGACACATCTTACTCAACAGGATTTTTATGAGTAAGTTCTTTAAACCTTGTGATTAATTAGCACAAGTATGAGCTCTGAGCTCATTAAAAGAATTGTGTTTTTGATCGAATCTCTTTTTCTTTCTGAATCTAAAAAAGGATTCATTTTGATGTGAGAAATTATCATAAAACTTACTGTCATCAAAATATGAGACGTAGTTTGAGTCCTTACCAGAGGATTTTTGCCTTGAGGGAATTGACAACCTGTTGATAGTTTCCTTATTCCTTTTAATCATCTCCTTCAGGATATTTCTCATATCATCAGTTTTGCTCCTTTCTTCTGGAATCTTATTCACATCAAGGACAACATTATCTTCTCTTTTGTCGATAGGAGAGACTTGTTCTTTCCTTAAATGTTTTTTGTTAAGACTTTTGTTCTGCTTCGAAGCATTTTAGGAACTCATTGAAATGACTTTCCTGGTAGCATACACATGATATGTACGAAAACCAGTTGGTTTAGACATACGACTGTCAGTTACACCTTTGAGGATTAAGTCTAAGGTGTGTTGAAGTTGAACAAAGGATTTTTTATCCAACCTAGAGTTGTGGAAATTGAATTATTGTCCCTACTTTTGATGGGCCTTTACAAATATCCTTGAAGAACTTTACAAATATCCCTGATGGCATTATTGAAATTATTATTAAGAACATAATTTTAATTATTCCATATTTAGCCTTCCTCTCTCACATTGTTCTTCTTCGCCTCTTATAACAGAAACAAATCTTATCGCTCCTACCACCATCTCTAACGCTCCCGCCACCACCATCTTCATCGCTCCCACCATCACCACAATTTCTATCGCCGCCACCACTACCACCACCATCTCTATCGTCGTCACCATGACCAACATCATCACATCTGCAACACCATCGTCTTATATGTGAAAGTAAGATTATACATCAGTAAAGTTTTAGATCTGATTTGCAGCCACCTCCACCACCAATACTTTCATCAACCCCAACTCCAATCCAACACCATCTCCAATTTTCGCACCACCTCTTAGTCCTCCACCAACTCCACCACCACCAACACCTAATCCACCACACATTTTAAGGTTTTTAAAATACGTGAGATTTTTTTTCTTTTTGTTTTAAAAATCAGTGAGAAGATGAAGAAAGATGAAGAATCAATTCGCTCCAATCAACACCGACGATTCGTTCAGATCCAGAACATTTGGAAATCCACACTGCAGGTTGACTTTTGATTTCATCCATCTTGATCTCTTTCTATATCTCTTTCTAATTTTTAAGTAATTTTATTCAATTAATATGTTCACCATTACGATCTGATTTATATAATTTCAATTTTTGCTAAACAATTCATTGATCCAGAGACGGAATTTGAATCGCAAATAACGATCCCTAAATGGATGACTAAAATCCTAAGATTTATCAGTTTAATTTCAATTTGTTAATCTAATCATGAAAAGTCTGGCAATTGATGATTATGTATATGCTTTTTTATTTTGATTAGGAATGGATTACAACAGAGAAGGAATTCATGGCAAGATGAAATGAATGGTATCACTATTTCAAGTCAAGGATTAAATATATAGTTTCTTTTATTTTTCATCAATTGATTTTCCGTAAAGTTGCTGGTGAATTTGATGGTATCACAATATAGTACTTCCATGGGGTTTGAAACTTTAGTAAATTCTTTGAATGTGTTTTAATGGAAGTGTTGTCGTGATGTTGATTGAGTATAATTATCCTAATAGGATTTTATAGATGCTTGGATTATGCTTGTATTTTAAATGTTTGGATTTTATAGATGTAAATTCTTCAAATGTTGAATTTGTGGTGCAATGGTAGCATGACTGACTTCGTGTCAGATGATGCGTGTTCGACTCACGCCAAGTTCACTCCATTTACATAGATCAACTTTCATTGTTGATCCAATTTAGGGGATCAACTACTGTTGTTGATCCCCTAAATTGGATAAACTTCTACTGTTGATCCTTTTTTTTTTTTGATCAACTACTACTGTTGATCCTTTTTTTTTTGGGATCAACTACTGTTGTTGATCCCCTAAATGGATCAACTTCTACTGTTGATCCTTTGTTTTTTTGGATCAACTACTGTTGTTGATCCCCTAAATGGATCAACTTATACTGTTGATTCTATTTTTATTTGGATCAACTACTGTTGTTGACACAAAAATATCTGAACCAATGGTAGTGGCGGTAGCGGCGGACCACTGTTGTTGATCCCCTAAATGGATCAACTTCTACGGTTGATCCTTTTTTTTTTTTGGATCAACGTTGTTGATCCCCTAAATGGATAAACTTTTACTGTTGATCCGTTTTTTATTTGGATCAACTACTGTTGTTGATACAAAAATATCTGAACCAATGGCGGCGGCGGTGGCGGTGGTGGCGGCGGCGACGGACTAGTGGGTGGTGGTGGTGGCGTGACGGACTAGTGGTGGTGACGAAGTGGTGGTGGAATAATAATGGTGGTGGCGGTTGGTAGGTGGTGGTCTTTGAAAGGTGGTGGTGGAATGGTAGTTGAATGTTGGTTGGTGGTGGTGGTGCTAGTAGTAGAGAAAGAAGTTTATTTCATTTTGAAATAAAGAAAAATATTATAAGGGTAAGGGTATTACGGTAATCTAAATTTAAATGGATAAGGTTATTGAAAAGTAGGGATATATTTATTGTTGTATAAGGATATATTTGTAGGGTGTTAAAACTAGGGACATATAATTAATATACCCCATAAAGTTTCCCTTTTGTTTGCCATAACATTTTGCCTCACAAAAGAGACATACTTTCTTATCACAAGAGTGATTAGACAGTACAGTCTTAACAGTCTCGTTAGGAGTTTTCTTCCTTCCATATGATGTAGAACATCTCGGTTGGAGGAGACTAAAACATTTTTCCTGAATGGAAGGGATTCCGATTTTACTTCTGGAGCTGGAACATTTTCAGTCGTAGCAGAAGTACTTGATATGTTGGACTGCTTAGAGCATCCTTGAATAGAGAGTTTACTCAAGCGATGTTCAATTTCCAAAGCATCCTTTTTGAGGCTTGCCTCAAGAGATATACATGAAGAATGATCTTCAGTATTTTCTTTGAACTTGCAGTCCCTTACAATACCAAGGAGAACATCAACATGATGTTTTAACCGATTAAATCTATCAGCTTGGATTCTAACAAGATTTAGAATCAAATCACTCTCTTCAGCTGTTTCCCGTTCATTTAGAGCGATAGACTCTTTTGAAGGGTAATCGGGATAACACATGTCGGAGCCTGTCTTTCTGGTTTGAACACAAGGTTCATCTATATTTGAGATTGAAGAATCTCTCTCTTTAATAGACATGGACGAGACATGACTTTTATTTCTGGTGACGCGTTTATCAGAGATAGTACTCTTGTCCATAGAGTCAGATCGCTACAAACACAGACTTATAAGGTCTTGAACGTGTTTGCTCGCTTTCCGATACCAATTGAAAAAGCGGGGTACAACAACCACACCCAATATTTCGCTTAGCAATTTGTATGGACAAACTCCAATATACTTTCAAGAGAATCAACTAGACTCAATCTTAATAAAGTATATCAAAGAGTTTTATCTCTCTTTCTCAAGCAAATAGAAATCTGCGAGTCTAATTGAATACAAGAAAAATCACTTGAACGGTACCAAAGACCAATGTTCAAGGATCAACCAATTTCAATCAACAACCAAAGGTCGGATTTCCAATTGATTGATTCAAACGTACAACCTGTGATATTTTTCAATTATATAACAAAATATAATACGGAATAGAAATAACACAGACATCAGAATTTTTTTAACGAGGAAACCGCAAATGCATAAAAACCCCGGGACCTAGTCCAGATTAAACACCATACTGTATTAAGCCGCTACAGACACTAGCCTACTACAAACTAACTTCGGTCTGGACTGTAGTTGAACCCCAATCAATATCACACTGATTCAAGGCACAGTTGCGCTCCTTGCGTCTCGATCCCCCGCAGATACTACGCACTTGATTCCCTTAGCTGATCTCACCCACAACTAAGAGTTTCTACGACCCAAAGTCGAAGACTTTTATAAACAAATCTGTATCACACAGAAAAGTCTACAGAATAGATAAATCTGTCTCTCACAGAAATACCTACAAGTTTTGTTCCATCTTTTGATAAATCAAGGTGAACAGGAACCAATTGATAACCCGGACTTATATTCCCAAAGAACAGCCTATTATTATCAATCACCTCACAATAATATTAATCGACACGACGAAAGAAGATATTGTGGAATCACAAATGATGAGACGAAGATGTTTGTGACTACTTTTCTATCTTGCCTATCGATGATATAGGTGTGTCCGTACTCCTTTAGGGAACTTAGTTAACCTCAAGCTAAGTTGAGGGAAGAAACCTATTCTAGGCATGAATCCTTGTTTAGGCAGAATTCCTAGTTAGGGAAGAGTTTTGTTTTAGGCAATACTCTTAGTTTAAGAAATAGATTCCTAATAAAAGTCCTTGGTCGGTTGAGTACGATGAAGGCTATAAATAGAGGGCTTTGGCTAATAGCTAAGGATATATTCTAGGCACATAAAACCTAGTGTTGATGGTGGATTTTCATTTAAGGTTAAATTTGTAAAACCGGAAAAATTATGCGCCGACATCTTGTAAAAGATAAAGCCATTAATAAGTGTTGATACTCCCTCACTTAATTCACCAGGAATGGAGCATATGGCAACAATCCCATTCTCGTGAATACATGAAATTCCTCCAGTTGGAGCATGTGGCAACAATCCTTTCCCGTGAATTTCATATCAGCCTTTGTATTTCCGTACTCATTATCGGTGTGGCATGACGACCGAGTGTTACTCTTACAAGAGTAACACGAACCTCCAAGCACTATAATGAAACCATGTACGAAATAATTGTACATGCCGACTCTCGGTGTGTTATACTAGCCCGATTGAGCATCCTGACCGACCAGATCGGTCCTGGATATGATCTCGATCGATCATCCAACTCCATAAGCATGATTGGATGGCCCAGCATCAATTCCATCACCCCCAAGCAGGTATGGAATACCCACGTCCGACCCCGCATGGTCGGTCATTGGCCTAGCTTGCCAAGAAACCGTTCATACCAAGCATTATGGACGGAAAACCCTAAATTAGGGTTTGCGGCATATTACATGTGTTGCAAAGCGGTCTCAACCATCCATCTTCGAGGTATAGATGGAGGGTGTAGATGTAGATTCAAAGGGCCCAGAGCATGTCAACACGATCACCGTGGGCTCGCTACACACTTGACCAATCGGTCAAGACCAACCATGCTTGGTTGCAACAAATTCGTACGCCCAAAGGGAGCATGGTCACACGGCTATGAAAGCCAAAATTAGGGTTTCAAGCCATCACGAGCGTCCATCTTCTCCCGCACGAATGGAGGGTCACAGATTAGATTAGCAGGTCCGGTCATACCAAAGATGACCACCGTGGGCCCATCTATCCCCTCACTTGATCGCCAAGGCATATCATGCCTGGCCATCCCAAAACGCACGTCCAAACTTGCGTGGTCACACCTCCCAAACCGCAAACTGATCTCGACCGCTCAACTTCGCCGGACGATTTGGGTGGCTCGGATCACGTTTTAATGGGATATTCAGGTATAGGCGTGAACACCAGCCTACCATCTTCACGTCAAACTAATCGGCCAAGACCGACCAAGTTAGGTCGTCTTGAACGCTGCTTTGAAAAGAGCATGGTGCGCGGCCTTTTGCGGCATCAAACTCCTATTGCAAAATCGATCTCAACCACTCCTCTTTGCCGGTCAAATTGAGTGGCCTAGATCGCACCTTCATGGGACAGTGAGACATGGACGTGACACCGGCATGCCATCTACATGCACGCCCGGTCGGTCCTCTCTGAAATCCTTCCCATGCTTGGTTTCGACCAAGCCGAAGAGTGATGCTTGCGCGCCTCTTCAAAACCCTAATTTCATTAACGGTCGCAGATGAGTGTCTCAAAGATCATCTCATCCATCCAACTTCACCAGCCTGGTTATACAACCCTGGTCAGGAGTTAATTGGTCAGTGAGGCGTCATTACCTATCACTTTACCACACCATGATGCAGTACCTGCATAAAATACACACGATACTTCACAAGTATCGACTTCCTGAATAACGCAGTTATTCAATTCAGCATTACATGCTATCTTTCGTGGATCCACAATCCACACATTCCACATCAATCATGTCACAAAATGGGGGATACATATTGGGGTATTGGTCTGGCGGTTTACGACGTGCGGCGCGGCAACGCGCCATCACAAGAACGTGTTAGGAAGTCATGGACGGTTAGAGATGAACAGGAGAAGTGGGCAAGGCTGGTCGTGTATCACCAACGCACAACTCCACTACTCCATCACTCCACTTACTCCACTTCCCACGAGAGACGTGAATAAGACTCAATGACTTGTATAAATAGGTTTTCGCCCTATTTCCAAATAACGGAGGAAAACAGAGAAAAACAACAAGAAAACACCAGAGCCTGCTTACACCAATCGTAAGCTTGTTCACTTTATTGTTACAAGTCATAAGCAAGTCTACACCTTCACAATATCAACACCTTCTTCGCTTCCCTCCCTAAGATCAACCCCATCTCCTTCACTTTGTGACCGAAACAAGTCTGGAACGGCCATTTCTTGGTTTAGGCCGGACTTGCACAGATTGATCTCTCGAATCTACAAGCACTCACCGCGCAGTGCATTTGTTTAAGGTTTAAATTCATTCCTCATCCACACCCCAAATTACCAAATTCTGCAGGAGTGGTTTTCACCCATAAACACCTAGAGAAAGCTTACGACAATACTTGTGTAAGCTTAGCAAACAGTTTAAGGTTAATCCACTGTTTATAGAAGATTGTGAGCGTAACAAAGAGAGAATTGTAATCGTTTTCTTGTTCATAATCTAAGAGAATATATTTTCTTCGAATTACTACTTGTGTTCTGTTTCTAAGTTTCTCGTCTATTATTATTCTGAATTCCGCCTTTATAGTAATAGTTACCAAGGTATATAGATCAATACGTATCAAGTTGGCATCACGAGCAAGGTTAGTTTTTTAGGGTAAATCCCTGTGGTTTATGGTTTTCACTAGATCTCTCTACATAAAGCTTGGTTAGGTACTCGAGAAGTTGGAAGACGTTTAGAAAACAAGGAGATCAAGGATGACAAAGTCAGATGGTGATCCTAAGGAAGGCGAACCACAAACTATGGAAGAAAAGGTGGCTACGTTGCAAACGGACATGAAGTCAATTCAAGTTACCCTTCAGCAGCTGAGTGAATGTATTCGTTCTCATACAACCAAGCTGAAGACGAAGAAAAAGATTATACCTTCACCTAAAGCTTCAGAAAAAGATGATTCGGAAGAAGGCGATTCGGAAGAAGAAGAAGAGGAGGAAGAAAAGAAGAAAGAGTTTCTTAAAAGTCCTACATCAACTAAACCTGATGGTAAGAATCTGGAAATTGATTTCTGTGTTGATATTCCACTTTACGATGGGAGTGTCGATGTAGAAAAATTGGATGATTGGATTGAATGTCTAGAGACGTATTTTTCTTTCTTTGAATATGGTTCAAAGGAAAAGATTGCTTTCGCGACATTGAAGCTACAAAAGCATGCTCTAACTGGTGGAAAGCCTATCAAAGACAAAACCTAGGTAAGGGGGTATTGTCGTGGAAAAGATTCAAGGCAGTTGTAAGGAAACAATTTTATCCGGTTGGCTACCTTGAGGAGAGATAGTTCAAGTGGTACAACTTGGAAGCAGGACTTACAACCAAACCGTGCAAGAGTATACTTTGAAATTTCTAATCAAGCAATGATTTTGGATTTAGACTTGGGAGATTATGTAATCTATATGAAATATATTTCCGGGTTCCATGAGTATATACGGAAGGAGTTGAAGATGTTTTCGGTGGATACTATCTCCGAAGCAAGTATAAAAGCTAATGCCATTGAAGGCAAAGCTTAAGAAATTTGATTCAAGGAAATACTAAGGTGAAACTGGAGATACCACTTTGTGAAAGGAGGTGAAAGGAGCAAAGAAGAAGGGGAAGTCTAGTGACAAGGAAGGTTTGTCTTGCACCCATTGCAAGCAAACAGGTCATGTTGTCAACAAATGTTGGGTTAATAACCCTCATCTAAATCCTAAAGGGTTGCAGAGGAAAGAAGCCAAGAAGGAAGCACTAGTCGCTCAAACTCCAAAAGAAGTCCACGGACTAACGGCACCCAATTCAAAGCTTTCTCTTATGACAGTGGCAAAAGAAAGACCTTCAAAAGATGATCTTAGGGAGCAACTCTTCACAGCGAAGATGCAAGTCAAAACTTCACTAGTTGATGTTGTTATTGACCCGGGAAGTCAGAAGAATTTTCTTTCAAATTCTTTGGTGCAGAAGTTAGGTTTGAATACTTTCAAACATCCAAAACCATACCCTTTAGTATAGCTTCAAAAGGAAGGGGGCTTACAAGTTTCACAACAGTGCACGTTCAAATTTGCTCTAGATGAGTCATATATTGACGAAGTTACATGCGACGTAGTTCCTTTGGATGTCTGTCAAGTAGTACTAGGAAGTCCTTACCTATGGGATAGAGATGCAACTCTACACAGGAGGGAACAAAATTATACCTTTACCAAAGAAGGAGAAAGTTTTGTGATTCGGGCTATTGATTTTCCTCTTGAGGGAGCAAGCTTGATCACAACCAGTCAGGCTAAGCGGTTGGTGAATGTTAGCACAAAGTTCATTCTCCTTGTGATCCGTTCTCTTGAGGAGAAGCCGAGTAGAGTTTGTTTGGCAGCCTTGACTGCACAACAAGAAGATGACCTAGAAAGGTTGAAGTTGAAGTACAAGGATTTATTTTCAGATGTCACGGGATTACCGCCAAAGAGGAGTGTGGAGCATTAGATCATGTTGATTAAGCAGGTCCGGTCATACCAGCATGACCACCGTGGGCCCATCTATCCCCTCACTTGATCGTCCAAGGCATATCATGCCTGGCCATCCCAAAACGCACGTCCAAACTTGCGTGGTCACACCTCCCAAAAACCGCAACCGATCTCGACCGCTCAACTTCCGGACGATTTGGGTGGATCGGATCACGTTTTAATGGGATATTCAGGTATAGGCGTGAACACCAGCCTACCATCTTCACGTCAAACTAATCGGCCAAGACCGACCAAGTTAGGTCGTCTTGGAACGCGTGCTGGAAAAGAGCATGGTGCGCGGCCTTTTGCGGCATCAAACTCCTATTGCAAAATCGATCTCAACCACTCCTCTTTGCTTGGTCAAATTGAGTGGCCTAGATCGCACCTTCATGGGACAGTGAGACATGGACGTGACACCGCATGCCATCTACATGCACGCCCGGCCGGTCCTCTCGAAATCCTTCCCATGCTTGGTTTCACTAAGCCGAAGAGTGATGCTTGCGCGCCTCTTCAAAACCCTAATTTCATTAATCTGGGCCGCAGATGAGTGTCTCAAAGATCATCTCATCCGTCCAACTTCACCACTGGTTATACAACCCTCGGTCGAGTTAATTGGTCATGTGAGGCGTCATTACCTATCACTTTACCACACCATGATGCAAAGACTCGTGATAAAATACACACGATACTTCACAAGTATCGACTTCCCGAATAACGCAGTTTATTCAATTCAAAGATTACATGCTATCTTTCGTGGATCCACAATCCACACATTCCATACATCAATCATGTCACAAAATGGGGATACATATCGGGGTATTGGTGGGCGGTTTACGCGTGCGGCGTGCAACGCGCCATCACAAGAACGTGTTAGGAAGTCATGGACGGTTAGAGATGAACAGAGAAGTGGGCAAGGCTGGTCGTGGTATCACCAACGCACAACTCCACTACTCCATCACTCCACTTACTCCACTTCCCACGAGAGACGTGAATAAGACTCAATGACTTGTATAAATAGGTTTTCGCCCTATTTCCAAACGACGGAGGAAAAACAGAGAAAAACAACAAGAAAACACCCAGAGCCTGCTTACACCAATCGTAAGCTTGTTCACTTTACTGTTACAAGTCATAAGCAAGTCTACACCTTCACAATCTCAACACCTTCTTCGCTTCCCTCCCTAAGATCAACCCCATCTCCTTCACTTTGTGACCGAAACAAGTCCGGAACGGCCATTTCTTGGTTTAGGCCGGACTTGCATGCATTGATCTCTCGAATCTACAAGCACTCACCACGCAAAGGCATTTGTTTAAGGTTTAAATTCATTCCTCATCCACACCCCAAATTACCAAATTCTCAGGAGTGGTTTTCACCCATAAACAATTGGCGACCACAGTGGGAGGTTGATCTCTGGTTGCACAAAATTGAATTCTCAATTTTTCGGTTTCCATCTCGCAATGTATCCGGAAACCACTGTGGTTCGGGATATCATGGGAAGTGTAGCTAGAATGCTGGAGGATGTCTTGGCAAATCAAGCCGATATCACTAGAAGACAGAGCGAGACATTCCGCCTTTTGAATGATATTTCAGCACAATTACAAGAAGGGTCGGCATGCATCTACTCAAACAAAGGTAAAGAAACGTTGGATCCTTAGTCGAGTCACACCTTTACCAGTGGAGATGCAGAAAGAGCGCGTAATCACATGGGACTCAGGAGAGACGAACAACATGGTCCAGCCGACAACGAAGACTCGAGGCAACTCCAAAAAGGAAAAGACTTGTCCGGGTACCACAACGTCTACCGAATAAAGAAATGGAGCCTACAGCTTACTTGGATCCTGGCTGGAAGATTTATATCTCAATACCCTTGTCAAAGCCGTGAAGAAATGCTTGAGGAAGGAGAGATCAATCAAGGAACACGTGAGTACAAGAGGATGAGAACGTTCAATTCGATCATTCAAAGCAGGTGATATTACAACACCTCCCATCACAGAGCCGCAGCAGCCGCAAATCCTAGCATCTCATCAAGTGTAACACCTCCGTAGTCACTGTGGCAACAACTTCCACTCCTTCATCGGGACGAGGAGACGGAGGGACGAGAGGAGGACCATCCCCCATTACCATTGCAGACTTGATGGAGAAAGGGAAGTTCTTGCTAAGACTCAAACGGATATGGTCGCAACTCGAAAGAGGTACTCACTTTTCTTAAGACATTAATCGATCGATTTCCACAAGAGCCGTGACAGCCCCCGGAGCAAAAAGGAACGCATTCAACGCACGGGAGAAGGTATTTCATCGGCGCGGACCTCCATGGACCCGATCAAAGAAGTTTACATCGATATGAGCGGTCCCCGTCATGGAGACTCCTACACTGGGACCGATCCTCACAACGATCTTACTCAAGTCAATAGTTTCACTATGAACGAGAGGCTGGTGGATCGGGAAGCGGTTTCTCTAGTGGAAAGTTTATGCGAACTTTCACACCTTTCGAAGAATCAGCGCACGGAGACGTTTTGCTGCAATCAACCAGAGGAAGGTCACGACCGTGCCCAACATGTCACCGCACGCATCAAGGATTCGAGTTCAAGACGGCCCTTATCTACACAGAGCGTCTTCGAATGTGATTACTCTCAAGACTCTCAGGACATCCAAGGTTCTCCTGAGGCAAGGTCGCATTTTAAGCCTACCACAATGACGGACTTCGAGGGAAACCAAACCAAGACATACGGGGAGAAGCTCCATGAAAAAGAATCGGACAAGTTTGTTGCATCCCACTCCCCATGTGGGCGTCAATTCAGGAAGAAGACCGGCTTGCATCATTGAGGGCTAAAACCCACGATGCATCTTTGCTGACGAAATATTCTTCTCCATCTGTGAAGCCACGACCCACGTTCACACGAAGAGGGAAAGAACTTTTACGGCGAGTCGTGACTAGAAAGGAAAAACGGTATACCGACACTCGCCATTATCAATTAGCAGGGAGACCTGTTACCCGATCTCTCCACCCAATGGAATGCTACAACAAAGAACGAACCACAAGAGCAAGTGCTAGATGCTCCACAATGACCACCAACTCCACAACCGATGAGATTGAAATCGTTGGGAATATCCTAGGCCTATCTCCATCACTCAACCTTGAGTACGGATAAACGCACGAAGCTCGTGGAACTTCTCAAAGAGTACCAAGACATATTCGCTTGGAGATATGAAGAAATGCCTAGGATTTAGATGAAAATTGGTCACCCATCATCTACATGTCATACCCGGATCCAAGTCGGTAAAAACGGTTGTAGTTCGGACATGAGGAAAATGGATAGATAAGGTGCCGCATAGACTTCGAGAGACTTGAACAGTGCTGCTCCAAACACGATCCTCCTCTACCTAACATCGACATGTTAGTAGATGCAACCGGCCGGACACGGATGTTCTCCTCCATGGATGGATGTAGCGGCTACAACCGGATAAGGATGTACTAGCATGACACAAGTAAGATAGCTTTTCGAACTCCTCTCGGAAATTTTTATTATACCATACCGCCATTTGGTTTAAAGAATGCCTGCAGACAACGTATCAACGCTCTATGACGGTAATCTTCCACCTGGAGCCGATACCTCAAGGGAGCAAACCTCAAGAAGATAACTATGTCCACGCGTCATATCGAGCAAGATCAAGGCGGAGTCACTCTATCAGCGGTGGTCGAACAAGATCCGGGAGAGTCACTTTATCGACAAGTGGTACATGTCTATCATGCTATGTTGGAGAATCCGCGCTTTTGGTCATCCTCTCCGGAGCCGTTGAACGCTCATCTACAACGACATATGCCCCGATAGAAAGAACCAGGGCCTGCCGTAATGAAGAGCCTCATAATGTTTGTAGGGGCATATATCTCACCAACAGCGATACAACCTTGACCTTCGTAGCGGTTCTGAAAAGACAAGAGGAAAACCACCGAGATGCAACATCCCGCAAGGCCCGTCAACTCCAACTCCAGTACCACATGCACGACTCCCACAATGATGAAACAATGTCCAAGATATTCCATATCCGGCTCGACAACAACCACTACGAACAAACCATGTAAACCACGCTTGGGGATCGAGTCTCGAAAGATGAAGTTCCTTCACCGTCACCAAGGACTTCTTCAACACGAGAAACATGGTCACCAAGAATCATGGAATTCGCAAGGGTAAATCGAATCAAGAGGAAGCCACTTTAACGCTCCCTCAGAAGCTGCTTCAATGGTCTATTCAAGAGCCGCCTCAATGCTCTCTCCAGGACCCCTGTTACTTTAACTCGTCAACATTCTCTCCAGGATCCACCTCAACGTTCGTACCGTGAAGCCACTTTAACATCCTCTATAGTCGTTTCAACACTCAAGCTACATCAATAATATGCTCTGGTCAAGTTATCTTTGATGTACTCATTGCTCAACATACGCCTCATCCATCCTTCATGAGGACCCAGGCGGAGCATGAAAAACCTTGAAGTCGATAGGAGAAGGGTTATCTTGTGAAACGAATATTTTCATATAGTTGAAAGGGCGCGGTGAACAACTCATCATCAATGTTCTAAGCATATCTTGAAGTCGTCAACACCTCCCGACTTGGCACCAAAGATTATCCCCAGGAAGACATCCCAACATGAGTTCTTTTCTTCATTCTACAATAAAAGACATGAGTCAAGTACTTGTATAAAAACGCATGAGATGTGTAGTCACACACGACGTAACACACATTCATGTTGGAGTACACAAGGCTGGTATTGGTCTAAACACCTGCAGGTATTGATCAAGTGACAAGTCCCAGATTTCTCAAGTTTCAAGTCCGGTGTTGATCAAGTGACAAGTCCAGATTGCTCAAGCTTCAAGTCCGTATTGATCGTGTATCACTCAAGTTTCAAGTCTGGTATTGGTCGAGCTTCAAGTCCGGTATTGTTCAAGCTTCAAGTCCAGTATTGATCACAAGTCCTAGATCACTCAAGTTTCAAGTCCGGTGTTGATCAAGTGACAAGTCCCGGTATTGCTCAAGCTTCAAGTCCTAGATTGATCGGTTATCACTCAAGTTTCAAGTCTGGTATTGGTCGAGCTTCAAGTCTGGTATTGTTCAAGCTTCGTGTCCCAGATTGATCACAAGTCCCAGATCACTCAAGTTTCAAGTCTGGTGTTGATCAAGTGACAAGTCCAGATTGCTCAAGCTTCAAGTCGGTATTGATCGGGTATCACTCAAGTTTCAAGTCCGGTATTGATCAAGTCACAAGTCCGATATTGCTCAAGCTTCAAGTCCAAGTATTGATCAAGTCACAAGTCCCGGATTGCTCAAGTTTCAAGACCGGTGTTGGTCAAGGGCACGAGGCTGGTATAAAGGTGACATTGATCAGCATACACGATATGGGACCCACGTTCAATCAAGCATATATGGCGGGACCATATTTATTTGCACAACACGGTTCTCTTATGTCATGGGAATCATGTTCACGAAATTCAAGCCAACGTTCGATCAAGCAGCGCAGAGCCCCACGAACGAAGGTGCAACAACGATCGTCGACAGGCACAACCCCACGATCGAGCGAAGCAGCGCAATATCCCCTCGACCTAATCAGGCATAGCAAGGTCGATCCGCAAGACCGACATTCAAACGGAGCAAGCACGGAGCGGGCCCTCGACCAAAGCCAGGCATAGCAAGGTCGATCAAGGTGCAAGACCGACATCATACTAGGGGAACGCTCTCCTATATGCCTTTTGAGCGTGACATACTCCAAGGACAGGATGACCCGTCTCTCCTGGTAACATCTAACTTTGTCTCATAAGTTTTATCTTTAACTGTCACCATCTCATGCCTACCCCACAATAGTGTAACCATTGTGTGCTAGGCAGGGGACTTAATGTTGATGGTGGATTTTCATTTAAGGTTAAATTTGTAAAAACCGGAAAAATTATGCGCTGACATATTGTAATAGATAAAGCCATTAATAAGTGTTGGATACTCCCTCACTTAATTCAACAGGAATGGAGCATGTGGCAACAATCCCATTCTGTGAATACATGAAATTCCTCCAGGTTGGAGCATGTGGCAACAATCCCTTCCTGTGAATTTCATATCAGCCTTTGTATTTCCAAGTACTCATTATCGGTGTGGCATGACGACCGAGTGTTACTCTTACAGTAACACGAACCTCCAAGCACTATAATGAAACCATGTACGAAAAATACCCGCACAGCTGACTCTCGGTGTGTTATACTAGCCCGATTGAGTCCCTCTCGGTGTGTTATACTAGCCCGATTGAGCATCCGGACTGACCGTATCAGTCCGGATATGATATGATCGCAGTCATCCAACTCCATAAGCATGATTGGATGGCCCCAGATCAATTCCATCACCCCAAGCAGGTATGGAATACCCACGTCCGACCCCGCATGGTCGGTCATTGGCCTAGCTTGCCAAGAAACCGTTCATACCAAGCATTATGGACGGAAAACCCTAAATTAGGGTTTGCGGCATATTACATGTGTTGCAAAGCAGTCTCAACCATCCATCTTCGCAGGTATAGATGGAGGGTGTAGATGTAGATTCAAAGGGCCCAGAGCATGTCAACACGATCACCGTGGGCCGCCTACACACTTGACCAATCGGTCAAGACCAACCATGCTTGGTTGCAACAAATTCGTACGCCCAAAGGGAACATGGTCACACGGCTATGAAAGCCAAAATTAGGGTTTCAAGCCATCACGAGCGTCCATCTTCTCCTAGCACGAATGGAGGGTCACGATTAGATTACAGGTCCGGGTCATACCAGATGACCACCGTGGGCCCATCTATCCCCTCACTTGATCGCCCAAGGCATATCATGCCGGCCATCCCAAAACGCACGTCCAAACTTGCGTGGTCACACCTCCCAAACCGCAACCGATCTCGACCGCTCAACTTCGCCGGACGATTTGGGTGGATCGGATCACGTTTTAATGGGATATTGTGTATAGGCGTGAACACCAGCCTACCATCTTCACGTCAAACTAATCGCCAAGACCGACCAAGTTAGGTCGTCTTGGAACGCGTGGCCGAAAAGAGCATGGTGCGCGGCCTTTTGCGGCATCAAACTCCTATTGCAAAATCGATCTCAACCACTCCTCTTTGCTCTGGTCAAATTGAGTGGCCTAGATCGCACCTTCATGGGACAGTGAGACATGGACGTGACACCGGCATGCCATCTACATGCACGCCCGGTCGGTCCTCTCTGAAATCCTTCCCATGCTTGGTTTCAACCAAGCCGAAGAGTGATGCTTGCGCGCCTCTTCAAAACCCTAATTTCATTAACGGTCGCAGATGAGTGTCTCAAAGATCATCTCATCCGTCCAACTTCACCAGCCTGGTTATACAACCCTGGTCAGGAGTTAATTGGTCAGTGAGGCGTCATTACCTATCACTTTACCACACCATGATGCAATACCTGCATAAAATACACACGATACTTCACAAGTATCGACTTCCGAATAACGCAGATTATTCAATTCAAAGATTACATGCTATCTTTCGTGGATCCACAATCCACACATTCCGACATCAATCATGTCACAAAATGGGGATACATATCGGGGTATTGGTCTGGCGGTTTTACGGCGTGCGCGTGCAACGCGCCATCACAAGAACGTGTTAGGAAGTCATGGACGGTTAGAGATGAACAGAGAAGTGGGCAAGGCTGGTCGTGTATCACCAACGCACAACTCCACTACTCCATCACTCCACTTACTCCACTTCCCACGAGAGACGTGAATAAGACTCAATGACTTGTATAAATAGGTTTTCGCCCTATTTCCAAATAACGGAGGAAAAACAGAGAAAAACAACAAGAAAACACCCAGAGCCTGCTTACACCAATCGTAAGCTTGTTCACTTTATTGTTACAAGTCATAAGCAAGTCTACACCTTCACAATCTCAACACCTTCTTCGCTTCCCTCCCTAAGATCAACCCCATCTCCTTCACTTTGTGACCGAAACAAGTCTGGAACGGCCATTTCTTGGTTTAGGTAGGACTTGCTGATTGATCTCTCGAATCTACAAGCACTCACCGCGCAAAGTGCATTTGTTTAAGGTTTAAATTCATTCCTCATCCACACCCCAAATTACCAAATTCTGCAGGAGTGGTTTTCACCCATAAACACCTAGAGAAAGCTTACGACAATACTTGTGTAAGCTTAGCAAACGATTTAAGGTTAATCCACTGTTTAGAGAAGATTGTGAGCGTAACAAAGAGAGAATTGTAATCGTTTTCTTGTTCATAATCTAAGAGAATATATTTTCTTCGAATTACTACTTGTGTTCTGTTTTCTAAGTTTCTCGTCTATTATTATTTTAATTCCGCCTCTATAATAATAGTCACCAAGGTACATAGATCAATACGTATCAAGTTGGCATCACGAGCAAGGTTAGTTTTTAGGTAAATCCCGTGGTTTATGGTTTTCACTAGATCTCTACATAAAGCTTGGTTAGGTACTCGAGAAGTTGGAAGACGTTTAGAAAACAAGGAGATCAAGGATGACAAAGTCAGATGGTGATCCTAAGGAAGGCGAACCACAAACTATGGAAGAAAAGGTGGCTACGTTGCAAACGGACATGAAGTCAATTCAAGTTACCCTTCAGCAGCTGAGTGAATGTATTCGTTCTCATACAACCAAGCTGAAGACGAAGAAAAGATTATACCTTCACCTAAAGCTTCGTAAAAGATGATTCGGAAGAAGGCGATTCTAAGAAGAAGAAGAGGAGGAAGAAAAGAAGAAAGAGTTTCTTAAAAAGTCCTACATCAACTAAACCTGATGGTAAGAATCGGAAATTGATTTGTGTTGATATTCCACTTTACGATGGGAGTGTCGATGTAGAAAAATTGGATGATTGGATTGAATGTCTAGAGACGTATTTTTCTTTCTTTGAATATGGTTCAAAGGAAAAGATTGCTTTCGCGACATTGAAGCTACAAAAGCATGCTCTAACCTGGTGGAAAGCCTATCAAAGACAAAACCTAGGTAAGGGGGTATTGTCGTGGAAAAGATTCAAGGCAAGGTTGTAAGGAAACAATTTTATCCGGTTGGCTACCTTGAGGAGAGATAGTTCAAGTGGTACAACTTGAAGCAGACTTACAACCAAACCGTGCAAGAGTATACTTTGAAATTTCAGAATCAAGCAATGATTTTGGATTTAGACTTGGGAGATTATGTAATCTATATGAAATATATTTCCGGGTTCCATGAGTATATACGGAAGGAGTTGAAGATGTTTTCGGTGGATACTATCTTCGAAGCAAGTATAAAAGCTAATGCCATTGAAGGCAGGCTTAAGAAATTTGATTCGAAGGGAAATACTAAGGTGAAATCTGGAGATACCACTGTGAAAGGAGGTGAAAGGAGCAAAGAAGAAGGGAAGTCTAGTGACAAGGAAGGTTTGTCTTGCACCCATTGCAAGCAAACAGGTCATGTTGTCAACAAATGTTGGGTTAATAACCCTCATCTAAATCCTAAAGGGTTGCAGAGGAAAGAAGCCAAGAAGGAAGCACTAGTCGCTCAAACTCCAAAAGAAGTCCACGGACTAACGGCACCCAATTCAAAGCTTTCTCTTATGATGGTGGCAAAGAAAGACCTTCAAAAGATGATCTTAGGGAGCAACTCTTCACAGCGAAGATGCAAGTCAAAACTTCACTAGTTGATGTTGTTATTGACCCGGGAAGTCAGAAGAATTTTCTTTCAAATTCTTTGGTGCAGAAGTTAGGTTTGAATACTTTCAAACATCCAAAACCATACCCTTTAGTATAGCTTCAAAAGGAAGGGGGCTTACAAGTTTCACAACAGTGCACGTTCAAATTTGCTCTAGATGAGTCATATATTGACGAAGTTACATGCGACGTAGTTCCTTTGGATGTTTGTCAAGTAGTACTAGGAAGTCCTTACCTATGGGATAGAGATGCAACTCTACGGGAGAGGGAACAAAATTATACCTTTACCAAAGAAGGAGAAAGTTTTGTGATTCGGGCTATTGATTTTCCTCTTGAGGGAGCAAGCTTGATCACAACCACTCGAGGCTAAGCGGTTGGTGAATGTTAGCACAAAGTTCATTCTCCTTGTGATCCGTTCTCTTGAGGAGAAGCGAGTAGAGTTTGTTTGGCAAACCTTGATCGCACAACAAGAAGATGACCTAGAAAGGTTGAAGTTGAAGTACAAGGATTTATTTTCGGATGTCACGGGATTACCGCCAAAGAGGAGTGTGGAGCATTAGATCATGTTGACCGGGGAGAGTTCTCTTCCTAATGTAGGTCTTTATCGCACAACCTGATAGGCACATTTTTGTGTCTAATTTGATCTCAATACTATATATTGTTGGCACTCGATTTTGTACTAATTTTGGTTTTGTGTGTGTTTGTAGGTATTTTTGGCCAATAAATATTTTTGGAAGAATCGGCTCGAAAAGTTGTTAAAGGCATCCCGGAGGACATTTGCTAAACGAACCCCTGCTTTGGATAAGGGGCACCTCAATTTATAAGGGGCACCTCAATTGGACACCTGCTATTTACACCCCAGCAGTGGTTAAGGGCTAACCTTCTTCTTACTCGTGAAGAACATTTTTGGCGGGAAAACAGTTTTTGAAAACTCAAGGTTTGCTGTTTTGAATTCGGAGGATTTCTAGAGAGATTAAATCGTTGCAGTCAATTGGAATGAGCCTGTTACACTTAAACAGGGCCGGTAAGTCCATTAAAACCGGTAAAATTGGGCTACATCGACGGAGAATAGGAAACAAGGGAGTACGTGAAAATGAGGACTTTCTGTAGTAAACTCGAGCAGATTTGGTGAGATTTTCTTGCCGTATTTGTTTGAGAACGAGTCATCTGGTCAATGAGAATGTGGTAATTTCTTTAGATTCGATAATGAAGGGATGCATTTCGGTTGGAACAAAACAGGGAAAGAATGTTTACTCGAGGATATTACGGGAGTTTGGTTGTTATTTTGGGAAGACATCATGTGGCAGCAGCGTGTTTATTGTCTTTTGATTCACGTATCATCGTGCTAGAGTGTGTTAGTCTGTTGCAGACGCATGGAAGGAGAATAAACACGAGATTATTCTCGTGCTGCTGCAATTTGGAAAGAAGATAATGGAGAGTTATTACCGAGATTTTGTGCTGCTGATGGGTATAAAAAGGCATTTCGGGGTTCATATATGGGGCATGGAGAGATTGGGATACGTTTAGACACTACAGATCCGGAGAAATTGGAGTTACAGGGAACTGCCATTGCTGCTCCTGTGAAGAACACGAAGAACATTAGACTGTAGGGGACATCAGATTGCTTCTGATGCAAACGACGCTTCTTATTTATCGTTCTCTGTAACATTTAGTTTTGTAACAAATATAAGTGTTACAAAATCCAGTTTTATAATTTTTCTCCCAATTCATTTTTGTGAACACCTTTTTGAGCAATGAAAAATTCTTTTGAGTGTGTTTTCACCATGCGGAGCTAGAACCCATCACTGGGACGACGGAGGAAGCAACTTTTCATGATTGTGGTAAATGAATTAATTCTTTATATGACTTTTTGCATAGATTTAATTGTTTTATGATTTCTATTAATTATTTGTTATTTTGTCTGATGTCGCATGCTTAGTTTAAATTACTTTTGATGCGTCATGCTTACGACTTACAGATAATGTTTTATGATATCTATTTTTGGCAAGGAATTAGAGTCACAACTTCTTTTTGTTTGAGCTATATTGTCTAGAGTTAATGACTGAACCACAAGAATATGAAAAGTAGTGAAATCCTGCGTCCTAGTGACTCTTCATCCTGTGACAATATTTTGTGTACATATCCTCTTTATTTTAGTTATTTAGTTTTAAAACAAATTCTCAACAAGTCTGAGTGAACGACAACCTTTCTTACTACAACATCATTGAAAATAACCATCAATTTTTGGCGACGCCGACGCGGACTTGTGTATAGATTTGTTTTTAGGTTTTTTTTATTATTATTATTATTATTATTATTATTTTTGTTCTTTTTTACGCGTTTTGGTATTTCTGTTTGCTTGAGAGAAATTTAAAGAGAAAGTGCTGAAAAGAAAAGCAAAGCCAAAATAGGAAAGAAAAGAGAGATCCGAACAGAGTGAAGAAGAAAATTTTGTATATATTGTTATTATTATTTTTTTATTTTTTTTATAAACTGTAATTAGGTAATTTTTTTTGTAATTTTTTTTTTTTTTGACTTTTTTTTTTTGGACTTTTGGACATTATTATTTTTAAAACCCTAAGGAAGGGTTAGTTTAAATATAAACTGCACAGGGAAGGACGATAGTTACGATACTGTCTCGGCCCCTCGGGTTCGTACACTGACATAGGAGTCAGTGGCCCGAGTCGACTTCAATGGTTCATCCCCCGTCTGGAATGGGAGGTAAGAATTCTAAACACTCGCGAATCCCCTGTCAGCTGGTTTACTGGATGATTTTGTATGCATATATGTTGAGGTCTTGAATACGGCTGCTTTAATTTCCTAGTAAAGGGCAAGGCCTGGCCATACAAGATAAGGGTTCGGATTTCATCACCGTTCTCTTCTTGCCCGCCTTAGTAAAACGATACCAAACGCGAACCTAAGCTTAAAATACTGACTAGAACGAGACCGATAGGGTAACGAGCTTAATAGGAAAGTCATTCGAAAAATATTGGTTACTCTTTAAGCATACTTGAAGTTCATGATGGTTTCGTGAGTTGAATGCGTGATCTGCGCCCGTCTTGTAATGCGGTGAGGCATTGGGTATCAAAGCTCCACGCAGCCTTCCTCGCCTCTATTCAACTTACTTCAACTCGGATTGATTCCGGAGGGGTCTGCTTAAATTGTAACGAATTCCCTTTCGAAGGATTAGAAGTGGTCTAGAAACAATCTAAGTGGAGCCATCATGCTTTTTGTTTGCTAGAAATCGTAGGTTTGTTGTGGTCGAGTCAGCCTTGTTTGTGTTGGTGTAGAATTCCCTTGCAGTTAGGATGTCAAACTGGTATTATAACAGCCAATACAATGATTATCCAACTGAACAATATAGACATTACTCTTTTTATGACCATAGTGTGAATAGTGGTTGGGAACGCCAATCTTTTGAAGGTTATAGGTCATACCATGGTGAGCCCAATTACTATCCACATGAGCATCGGCCATTCGAGCAAGAAGATTATAGTACTAGTTCTTCGTCTCTAGAGGATACAATCAAACTTTTGAAAAGTAGTCCTTTTTATGATCCTTCATTCCTACTCCTTCTTTAGAAGAATCCCTCAGGATTTAGCTAAAACGACATATAAGTTAGCTGAGGTGAATAACGTAGTTATGGACGACAGGACTGCAACAATGACTGAATCTTCTTTAGAAGACATCCTCAATAGATTAACTCAAAACTTAGATCCAACACTAAGGGAACTTTCTTTGGAAGAGACCCTTGAGAGGATAGCTGAGTCGACACGTAGACTTGAGTTAGAGACGAACGAAAGTATTGCTCGAAATAACTGGAATTGCCAATATAGTGTATCCAATAATACCCTTGAGAATGAAGATAGTTATTCGTATAATCAAGATGACGAGGTTAGAATTGGTAACACTACTTGTTTAGATGAGGTTCAACCATTTTCATGTTATGATTATGATGAGGATAGTGTTGATGAAGAATTTAAAATATGTAGGCATAGTGATCAGGAATTTGTTACACCGATTGAACTTTATAATGATAGTATTATTTCTGGTTCAAATCCCAATATTTTTAATGATTATTCACCTATTCGAAAGGATGAGGATTTGACTAGAGATGCCACCGTTTTAGACGATGTAGTTCATGATCCTTTAGCCTGCAATATGTTGGATAATCCATTATTTGATGTGCCTATAAGTGAATCAGAGGAAGTAACTATGATTAACACCTTAGTTAAAGAGCCTTTACTAGAAACTTTCGCTGATAATCCTTTATATGATTATGATGATGGTTTAGAGGAAAGAGTTTACCCTGAGAATACTGTTTTAGAGTCTAGTGATTTAGAAACACTAGTCTTAGAAGACGATAAACTCGTAGAGATGAGTAAGGATGCATTACCTGATAATAACTTAGAAGAATCAATTGACCATTTTCGTGGATTTCGATGTTCTAGAAATTAGGGAAATTGTGACTAGTCTATCTAGATACACCGAAACTCTAAGTTTGGGGGTGATTATCACTCTCCTAGTGCCTTACCTTTAACTCTCGAAAGTCCCCTCACTTAGGATCTGGACATCCGTGCCTCAACCATTTTACAAGATTATCTTCATACACTTTTTCCTGAACCTAGTTGTGTCCATAAAGAAGTTCAGTTGTTAGAAACCCATCCTCTGGTTGATGTGGTTAACCCAGGCTATGATACCACGATTGACTTTATTTTCCCACCAAAAACCTTCCTTCCAATTGTGGGAACGTATAAGTTTCAGATGTGTCAATTATTAAGTTTTGAGACTAAACCTAATTACTTTAGGAGATTAGGGTTGACACATTTGCTTAAGAATGACCACTATTGTGGTCAACTGTGTGAGTCAAGTCTGATTGACTTAGAGGATCCCCAGTTATTCAGGTTATTGTTATGTGCTTCTAAGTTCTTAATTGAGTATTTCCAGACTTTAGAACCTGATCTTCAGGATACCGCCTTTGAGGAAATCCAGCCGATGAAAACTTTTTATCTAGACCCTTTTATAGAGCCTGAACCCGAACCATAACTAGATGTAGTTGTCTTAAACAAAAAAATGGATAAGGGTGTGTTGGATATCTTCCTGGTTTGTTGCAGTTTCCTCTTCTTGTGGTTAGAAATTTTTGATCCAGATGACCCGCAGTTATTCCTTTGCCGTTATATGATTCTTTGAGGTGACTAATCTCTTCCATTGTCCATTTGGAGACTTTAAACTTAGCACTTCTTGGGAGGTAACCTTATCTCTTTTGCTTCAAATGGTAACAGTTTCTCCTTGTTCATGTTTTTCATTTCATCTTTAGAACATTGAGGACAATGTTAGATTTAAGTTTGGGGGTATGGGAGAAACTTTTTAGTTGTAATAAATAAACTCCAGAGACTAGAAATTTATGCTTATTAAGGTTGGCACTAACTAATCTAAGTGGATGGAAAAATTTTGGTTGTAGGAGTTGAGGAACCAATCGATTAGATGGAAACATCTAGAAGAGTCTATTCATAAAAGCACGAGCTCGGGTGTTAGAATTAAAAAACATGGTAGTTTCGCCATATCCCGTGATGGAAACATCGAAAGAATCCCGATCACTTCTTCTTTTTTTCTTTTTACCATTGCTAGGGTGAAATAGAATGTTACGAAAAAAAAAAAAAAAAAAAAAAAAAAAAGACGAGACCATTAGACCAGCCGGAATAAATTCAATAAAGTCGACCACTGGTACCCTTGTATATGCCAGCTGAGTTGACCTAGAGTTAGGATTATCGACCACTTTGGTTCCCTTGTATATGCCCGGTTGTGTTGATATTAGTCGACCGTATGTCAGTCCATTAGGATAGGTTCACCTTAGTCAACATCTATGTTTTTCTCTACATCTATCTTCTTAATCTTTTAATGTGATTGGTTGACTCCGGTTTATGATGTCCAGAAACTATCTGAGTAGAGCTCTTTGTCACTTTATATGAATTTTAGTATGCTTGAGTGCAAACTCGTGTACAACAATTGGAATTTCGCATCAGGGTACTTCCTCCTGTAGTCAATAAGTATGCCAACCAAGGAGATTCTTTAGTGCCTTCCAAGGTTTTGCGTAGATAGCTAGGGTCTGGAATATAAAGGTTTTGTGGGTACACCTCTTGTAAACCCTCCGGAGACAACACTCCGCCGCTAGGGCCACCTAACGGTTTAACGGCTTCCGCACGTGCTAAGTGTAGTCATTTTATTTTCTAGATTAGGTTTGCTCGGGACTAGCAAATAATAAGTTTGGGGGTATTTGATAGGCACATTTTTGTGTCTAATTTGATCTCAATACTATATATTGTTGGCACTCGATTTTGTACTAATTTTGGTTTTGTGTGTGTTTGTAGGTATTTTTGGCCAATAAACATTTTTGGAAGAATCAGCTCGAAAAGTTGTTAAAGGCATCCCGGAGGACATTTTCTAAACGGCCCCTGCTTTGGATAAGGGGCACCTCAATTGGACACTTGTTATTTACACCCCAGCAGTGGTTAAGGGCTAACCTTCTTCTTACTCGTGAAGAACATTTTTGGCGGGAAAACAGTTTTTGAAAACTCAAGGTTTGATGTTTTGAATTCGGAGGATTTCTAGAGAGATTAAATCGTTGCAGTCAAGTGGAATGAGCCTGTTACACTTAAACAGGGCCGGTAAGTCCATTAAAACCGGTAAACTTGGCTACATCGACGGAGAATAGGAAACAGGAGTACGTGAAAACTGGACTTTCGTAGTAAACTCGAGCAGATTTGGTGAGATTTTCTTGCCGTATTTGTTTGAGAACGAATCATCACGGCCAACGTAAGGTGGTAATTTCTTTAGATTCGATAATGAAGGGATGCATTTTGGTTGGAACAAAACAGGGAAAGAATGTCTACTCGAGGATATTACGGGAGTTTGGTTGTTATTTTGGGAAGACATCATGTGGCAAAGCAGCGTGTTTATTGTCTTTTGATTCACGTATCATCGTGCTAGAGTGTGTTAGTCATTTGCGAGACGCATGGAAGGAGAATAAACACGAGATTATTCTCGTGCTGCTGCAATTTGGAAAGAAGATAATGGAGAGTTATTACCGAGATTTTATGCTGCTGATGGGTATAAAAAGGCATTTCGGGGTTCATATATGGGGCATAAAGAGATTGGGATACGTTTAGACACTACAGATCCGGAGAAATTGGAGTTACAGGGAACTGCCATTGCTGCTCCTGTGAAGAACACGAAGAACATTAGACTGTAGGGGACAGTCGTATTGCTACAGTGCAAACGACGCTTCTTATTTATCGTTCTCGTAACATTTAGTTTTGTAACAAATATAAGTGTTACAAAATCCGCTTTTATAATTTTTCTCCCAATTCATTTTTGTGAACACCTTTTTGAGCAATGAAAAATTCTTTTGAGTGTGTTTTCACCATGCGAAGCTAGAACCCATCATTGTGGTAAATGAATTAATTCTTTATATGACTTTTTGCATATATTTAATTGTTTTATGATTTCTATTAATTATTTGTTATTTTGTCTGATATCGCATGCTTAGTTTAAATTACTTTTGATGCGTCATGCTTACGACTTACAGATAATGTTTTATGAAATCTATTTTTGGCAAGGAATTAGAGTCACAACTTCTTTTTGTTTGAGCTATATTGTCTAGAGTTAATGGTGAACCACAAGAATATGAAAAGTAGTGAAATCTGCGTCGTAGTGACTCTTCATCCCGTGACAATATTTTGTGTACATATCCTCTTTATTTTCGTTATTTAGTTTTAAAACAAATTCTCAACAAGTCTGAGTGAACGACAACCTTTCTTACTACAACATCATTGAAAATAACCATCACAACCCTAGAGGAATCTAATGAGATCAAGAAACAAGTCCAGGAACTTTTAGAATTAGGAATGATAGTGCCAAGTGCTTCACCTTGTGGATCAGCGGTGTTGTTGGTTCCAAAGAAAGATGGAGGATGGCACATGTGTATTGATTATAGAGCGTTGAACAAGATCACAATCAAGAATCGTTACCCTTTACCTAGGATAGACGACATGATGGATCAGTTGGAAAAAGCTCAAGTCTTTACAAAGTTAGATTTCAAATTCGGATACCACCAAATGAGAGTTCGAGAAGATGATACATGGAAGACTGCTTTCAAAACCAAACAAGGATTGTTCGAATGGTTGGTGATGCCTTTTGGTTTGTGCAATGCTCCAAATGACGTTTATGCGTTTGATGAATGATTTGTTATGACCTTTTATAGAAGATTTTGCGATTGTTTACTTGGATGATATCCTAATATACAAAGAACTTGGGAAGAGCATCTCGTTCACGTTGAGAAGGTGTTTAAAGTGTTACATGAAGGCCAACTGAAGTTGAACGTAAAAAAGTGTGAGTTTGGGAAGGAGGAGTTGGTGTATCTCGGATTCATTGTTGGTGGTGGACAACGGAAGATTGATCCAAGGAAGGTTGAAGTGACCACTAAGTGGCCTAGACCTAAAACTGTAACTGAAATCAGGAGTTTCTTAGGGGCTTGCACCTACTTGCGTAAGTTTATCCAGCATTTTTCGAATATTGCAGGACCATTACATGGTTTGACGGGAGTTAAGGCAAAATTTGAATGGCAAAGCAAACCCATGAAGACGCTTTTCAGTTACTAAAAACAAAGATTTCAAAAGCACCAGTGTTGGCATTGCCTAACCTACAACGTACTTTTGAAGTTGAGACCGACGCTTCTAACTATGCACTGGAGGAGTTTTGTTACAGGATGGTAAACTAGTGGAGTACCATTCAAAATTGTTCTCAGGTGCTATTAAGAACTACGCACCTTATGAGAACGAATTTTATGCTTTATATCAATGTATCAAATATTGGCGAGTGTATCTCTTAGGTAAAGAAGTAGTGGTACATTCAGATCACAAACCGTTGGAGTATCTACATGCATGACGAAACTACAATAAGCCCGGCACATGAAGTTGATGTCTTACTTGATGACTTTCAATATTCTCATTAGGTACAAGAAGGGAGTAACAAACAAGTTGGCAGATAGATTATCTCGACCTCCAGTTCGATCACTAATGATGGCCATGAGAATTCATCCTATTGTTCCTCAAGAGTATGCAGAGTCATACGCATCAACCAAAGACTTCAAGAAGGTGTTAGAAGGTGTAAAGAGTGGTTGAAAAGCGATTATGAACTCCGAGATGGATTGTTATACAAAGGTCAGTTATTTTGCATACCAGAAGATGGAGATCGTTTACAGTGGTTGAGAGAGGCACACACTTCCCGAGTTACTGGACACTTTGGGATGAATAAAACTCTACTTAACCTACGGCGTTATGTCTTTTGGCCGAAGATGCAAGATGATGTGGCTAAGTTAGTTAGAGGGTGTAAGTTGTGCAGCACATCTAAACCTTCCAACAGAAAACGTGGGTTATATCTACCATTACCAGTACCATCAAGGCCTTGGGAGAGTATTTCTATGTATTTTCTTGGTGGGTTACCGAAGACCAAGTCTGGTCATGATTATTTTTTCGTTGTGGTCGACCGATTCAACAAGATGATTGCATTAATTCCATGTACAAAGACGGTAACGGGAGTCGGTGCAGCAAAGCTCTTCTTTGAGCACGTGTGGAAGCATTTTGGTTTACCTACTTCGATTATTTCTGATAGGGATAGTCGATTCCTTAGTCACTTTTGGGATTCTTTATGGAAGATGATGGACACTAGGTTGAAGAAGAGTACAACTTTTCATCCACAGACAGACGGACAAACAGAAGTGGTCAATAAAACTATGGTTCACATGTTAAGGGGATATAATTCTAAGCATCCTAAAACTTGGGATGAGAGTTTACCGTATCTACAGTTTGCTTTCAATAGAGCAGTTCACAGTTCTTCGGGGAAATCTCCTTTCGAGACGTGTTATGGTTACTTACCACCTAGTCCTTTCGATCTAGTATTTTCTAGTGACACCTCAATGGGGGGGAAGGAAGGAAGTGAATGGAAAAAGGCACAAAAGTTCTTGGAGAAGATATCTCAGATTCATGCGACTGTTGAAGCACAACTAAAGAAGTCACAATCCAAATACAAAGCAAAGCAAGAAAAGCATCTTATACCTTATAATTTCGGTGTTGGTGACTTGGTATGGTTAAAATTAGGTAAGGAACGACTGAAAGGGGAAGGTAAGAAGTTGAAACCATTGAGGTATGGACTATTTCGTATTCTCGATCAGATTGATGACAATGCCTTTCGCCTAGATCTGCCACCTTATCTAGGAATGTACTCGGTAATAAATGCCGAATACTTGAAGTTGTTTGAACCACCATTACTTGATGATGACGGCGACGACACTATGATCCTACCACGAGTAGAAGACTTATGGTTTGAAAGAGAGGAACCACTCAAGGAAGACTGCATATTGGAGCGAAGAGTGACTAAAACACGACAAGGAGAGAAAGAAGCTTTTCTAATTGGATGTAAAGGTCAAGTTCCTAGCAAGGCTAAGTGGTTTAACAAGGGAAAAGGGACTCTTGAGTTCCCAACCTTCATTTTTAACTCTCACAGAGTTCAAGTTCTTAAAAGGGGGACCCATGATACGGGTGTGTCTGTACTCCTTCGGGGGAACTTAGTTAACCTCAAGCTAAGTTGAGGGAAGAAACCTATTCTAGGCATGAATCCTTGTTTAGGCAGAATTCCTAGTTAGGGAAGAGTTTTGTTTTAGGCAATACTCTTAGTTTAGGAAATAGATTCTTAATAGAAGTCCTTGGTCGGCTGAGTACGATGAAGGCTATAAATAGAGGGCTTTGGCTAATAGCTAAGGATATATGCTAGGCACAGAAAACCTAGAGAAAGCTTATGACAATACTTGTGAAAGCTTAGCAAACAGTTTAAGGTTAATCCACTGTTTAGAGAAGATTGTGAGCGTAACAAAGAGAGAATTGTAATCGTTTTCTTGTTCATAATCTAAGAGAAGATATTTTCTTCGAATTACTACTTGTGTTCTGTTTTCTAAGTTTCTCGTCTACTATTATTCTGAATTCCGCCTTTATAGTAATAATTACCAAGGTATAGAGATCAATACGTATCAATCGGAGATATAAATCTCAAGCCAATCGTTACGATTGTACTCAAAACGATAGAATCAGCAAGATTAGATCACACAACTACGAGAAAGTAGTATCGGTCTGGCTTCACAATCCCAATGAAGTCTTTAAGTCGTTAAACTGGTTTTCAAGAAGAAACCTAAGGTTAAAGGAGAATCGACTCTAGCTAATACAACTAGTATCACACGGAAGGTGTGGGGATTAGGTTTCCCAGTTGCTAGAGTTCTCCTTTATATAGTCTTTCAAATCAGGGTTTGGAATCAATGTTAGCTTGGTAACAAAGCATTCAATATTCACCGTTAGATGAAAGCCTGATTAGATTTAAGTTAATATCTTTCAACCGTTGGATCGAAAACTTAGCTTGTTACACACAAACGAAATGTACTATTTTGGGTTTATGTAACCGTACCCAAACATGAACATTTATTGGTTCAACAATAGTTAACCAAATGGTTAGCCATATGAGCACTTTCATATCAACCATGTTCTTCTTCACCATAACTAGTTCAAATGACTCAAATGAACTAGTTAGAGAGTTGTTCAATTGCAAGGAAATCTTATGTAACTACACAAGACCCAATCGAAGCAAAAACTATTTGATTCACTCGAATTGGTTCATGAACTACATAGCCACGGTTTGCATTTTGCATTCCTTAGTTAATATAAATAAGTTCACAAACAATCATCTTTAGATATAACCAACTTAAGTTCGCAGACTTAGTTCGCGGAAGGAGTTCTCAAACTCCAACAGATTTTCTCGGGTCGAGAACTTCCGCCAGTTCGTGGACTGGGTTCGCGGGCTGAGTTCACGGCTCTTGTTCCGGTTCTCTTGATCAACAAAGTTCGCAAAAGTAGGTTCAAGGAAAAAGGACTTATACATGTATGTGTTGCCACACAATGCTTATATCCATCATTGGTTATATGATCTAAACTCTCATTTCAATCATTGAAACATTCTTAGAGGACATTTCGTCAAAGTAAGCAATTTTCAAAGTGATTGAAACGTGTCATGACTTTCGTCACTAGGTAAAGATGAACTTGGCCAAAGCAAAAGCTTACCAACACATATTTCGAGAAATAGATAGGTGAGTTAAACTCGGCTTGAAATAGCAAATGTGTATAATCAAAGTCTATATAGCAAAACGACTTTTGTCTCAAAATAGGAGATAGAGTAGATAGACTTTTGAGTGATAGATAAGTTCAAGTCTCCACATACCTTTTAGTCGATGAAGATCCATCAGTTCCTTGAGTAGTCCTTCATCTTGTATGATGATTGCCATGGAGTTCTTGAGCTCAACTATACTTTCTATCCTAGTCCGAGACTTAGCTATAGTAGACTAGAAATCAAGAATTATAGTTTTGATCACTAACATTGACAAACATGCTTGAGATAACAACGCTTGCGAGTTCGACCGAGCAATGCTCTAACACTTGCAAGGTTCAAGAGACGTACAGAGCGCCGACTGTAACGGAATCGCTTGGAGGGTGGATTCAGTCACAACTACATTCCAGTCCAAAGTCCGATAGTAGGATAGTGTCTCGTAGCGGCTTAATACTGACTTGGTGTTCAAATGGATGAGGTCCGGGGTTTTTCTGCAGTTGTGGTTTCCTCGTTAACAAAACTTCCGGTGTCTTGTGTTTTTCCTTTTCCGCATTATATTGTTTATCTTTATAATTGGATTTACATAAGTGTATGTATTCAATTTTAGTAGATACGTCCATCTAATTATGATCAGTTACGAGACTTTTTTCTTGTAAAATTCTTATCTTGAAAGATAGATAACAAGTTTATTACTTGGCAGAATTCCGATTGGATTATTTGGATACAACTAGATTGATCTTGGATATTGATTTTTTGGATCTTCCAAGCAGTCTTCTTAACAATCGGGTTCACAGACTCAATTATCTATACATACTGATTGAAAATAGATGGAGATATAAACTCCATATACATATAGTCAAGGTTATGTTTGTCTACTTGAAATTGTATTGAGTTTTGTCCATACAGGTTTCCGAACAAAAAAGTTGGTGGTATACTTGGTACGCTCTTCTTTTCACTCGAGATTCAAGCAAACACTTTCTCTGTTTAGGGTTTTAAGTAAGCATATGAGAATTAGTCTTAAAATCGCATAGAAGAATATACACAGTGGTTCGGGTACGTGAACCGTATATAGTGATTGTTCTTTGGCAAATATGCCTTTCGAACTATAAGCAATTTGATGTTCATTTCAACACTTAAGAATTTAATCAAGATATACATACAAAAGTGTTTTAGTGATCAATGATGTCTTAGAGGTGTTTATGAGAGTCATAGCAATGTTAAACATATTTTAAAAAATAAGTCTTTAAGCATCTGCTAAACTTTTACTGGGAGCATTGGTGAAACGGTTCGTGAACTGTATAGGCAGTTTCACGAGTCAGGGTGTAACGGTTCGTGAACCGGGTTTGCCAACTCTATTCGTCTCGTGAACTCAGATAGACACGGTCCGGAAACTGGGTTCGCCAACATCTTAGCCTTTTACACCAACATTAAAAATTCAGATCACCACGGTTCATGAACAGTGCCCTTCTGAACTTAAGGTTTGCGAACAGGTTCACCAGCCTTCTTGTAATTTAGAAACTCGGATATCTATGGTTTGCGAACTATTTAACCAACCTACCCTAAGTTGAAATATCAGAAATATTGAATTTTTCTTTTGATGTTTGAAACATTCCCAAATGATAAAATTATTGCTTGGGATATTTTCAAATTGATCCACAAATTAATTCTTGAATTTCGAACTAATATTGTTAAGGACCTTTGAACATCCAATGCTTGAGTCTTATTTCGAGATGTTTAACAATACAAGCTTGACTCGAAATTTCTTCTTTGCAATAAATCTACTAGAAGTCATACGACATACTCTCATACCTTATTGAAGAAGTTCTCCAAATGTAACGCCTGGAATTGATGTTTCCATAATGAAGATGCGTTTCACCACTTAATTCTTGCCATTACTAACCGCCTCACCTTTATGACACTTTCTTGTAACCGGCGTATTGCACGCCGCATGCTGTAAACCACCAGACCAATACCCTGATGAGCATCCCCCAGTTTGTGACATGTTTTGATGTCTCGAGTGTTTTCATTGGAAAACGTGTAGCATGTTGCTATGTGTGGCAAGTTAAAATAGAGAGGCTTGTCGGTTCACTGACGGCCGAGATTTTGCATCTCGGGAGGAAGGATGACCGTTGATTATGGCTACTTTCCGTTGGTAGCCAGTGGCGTGGCCGTGGTGTTGGCATGGCTTGCGCATGCCTTTGGTGCGGCCAAATTAGGGTCTGGCACAAACCGTGGAATTTCGGTATTGCGGCCAAAAGGTTGCCACAAGTCGTTTGGTTTGGTGGAAAGCTTGTACGGTTGAGATCTCCATCTCAGGAGGAAGGGTAGCCGTTGATCGCAGCTACCTTCCGTTTGGCGGCCAGCGGCATGGTGGCATGTCCAGCATGCTCGCGCATATTTTAGGTGCGGCCAAATTAGGGTTTTGGCATTAACCATGGAATTTAGCATTGCGACCAAAAGTTTCCACAAGTTTGGTGGCAAACTTGTACGGATGAGATCTGCATCTCAGGAGGAAGGGTAGTTGTTGATCGTGGCTACCTTTCGTTGGTGGTCAGAGGCGTGGTAGCGTGACTGGCATGGCTTGCGCATGCTTTTTTGGCACAATGACCAAAGAATTGGCATCGTAGCCAATTTATGGTTTGCGGCACAAACCAAGGGATTTGGCGTTGTGGCCAAAAGTTGCCACAAGTCTTGCGGTTTGGTGGCGAATTTGGACGGCTGAGATTTGCATCTCAGGAGAAAAGATGTCCATTGATCATGGCCGCATCTTGTTTGCATAGCGGCATTAGTAACATGCTGGTGGTATGCCAGTGGCGTAGCCATGGCATAGCGGCATGCTAATGGCATAGTCGTGGCATGGTGCCATGCTAGTAGCCGCGGCATAGCGGTATGCCAGTTGCGGCGTGGCCAAAAGCTAAAATTGGCATCGTGGATGGATTTGGTAGCAACTTGTCCAAATTAAGGTTTGGCGTGTTGAAACCCTAATTAGTGCGTGTAGTATGCGTGCGGCATGTTTGGCGCGTTTTGGAAGTTGGCGCGTTTTTGGGAAGCCAACGTGTTTTGGGAAGCCAGCGTGTTTTGGGAAGATAGCTTAGTATAGCGCCCTCTTTTGAGGCCGTGGCAGGTTTGGAGCAACCTGATTGGTCAACGGGAAGTGGGGCCAGCATGCTAGGGTGTGGCCACACTTCCAACGCGCAGTGGCGGATTTGAAGCGACCTGATTGGTCGATGGAAAGAGGGCCGGCATGCTAGGGCGCGGCCGCACTTTTAGTGCGCTTGTGGCGGATTTGGTTGCCTAGCTTGGTTAAGCACGGTTTCGACCAACGGGGTCTAGTATACTGCGCGAGGCGCGAAACCCTAATTTTGCAAACTAGTCGGGTTTAGGAGTTCTTTTGTGAGTCATCACAATAATTGGCTGGATTTTGTATACTGACACACAAAATCTTTATCTACAGAATGCAGTGTGCTTTTTGTCTGAGTATTTCGTGCAATGGCTTTAACTTTGGTACTTGGAGGTTCATGCTACTCCGCTGCGAGTGAACATAAATCCGTCATGCCATACTGATTTAAGGGTTATGTTGGGGAACATAGCACAGGAAAGTACTCAGTGAGTCTAGTATTGGTGAGGTTCCAGAATTTACAGAGTGTTATGGATAGAAGTATATTGAGCGGCTCAATAAATGTGTCGGTGGAGAGGTTAGTACTCGCAGCACCGTTTCCTTGCAGAGTGACGTCACATCTTATACAAAGTTTTACGATTTTAACCCTAAGCTAAAACCAACCATCAACATTAAGTCCCCTGCTTAGCACGTAACAGTGGCATTGTTGCGGGGTAAGCATGAGATGGTGACAGGAGAGAGTAAAACCGAGAGAGCAATACGTGAAAAGATTGCCAAGGAAATTCAACTAACCTTTAGTGGAAGGCGTGAGAAGTCTGTGATCTTTGTGCTGGCGGATTTTGCATAGATCCACTTTGACCATGGGACGTTGGCACTGCTAGCTTGAAGTAGTGGATGGGCGGCTAGCCGAAGTAACGGATGGCGCGGCTGGCTTGGACGCGCCTTGGCTTGGGCGCGACTTGGCTTGGCGCGGCTTGGACGCGACTTGGCTTGGCGCGGCTTGGCTTGGACGCGACTTGGCTTGGAGTGGCTTGGCTTGGGCGCGGTGATGATGGCGCTGGCTTGGGACGCGCATTTGGGATGGGAGGATGACGCAGGCTAAGTCGCAAAATGACTCGGACACCAAACCCTAATTGTTCCGTATAAACAAATATCTAATCCAGATGGTATCACGCGTGTGAAGCCTTAATTCACTACTGGTAAAAAGATTTTCTCTCGAATATAAGAGGTGATCTTGAATCCTTCACTCATACAAATCATTATAAAAATCGCATCCATCTTCCCCACATGTATTGTATCGTGTTTCTTCCTCTAGTTCCATTTTGTCTTTCTCATCATGTAGATTGCCGGTACAAACGTTGTAAATTTTTTTTTAGCACATAATGGGATCTTCCAGTGATGATCGTACCTATTCGGAGAGAGATTCTGAACCCGACGAAACCCAGTTTTCTTCTCATGAGGAGGTATTAGACAGAATTGATTCTCTGTTCCGTGAGGCTGACGAGATCATACAAGGCATGTCTTTTTCCCATTTATGCAGAGTGCGGATGTGTGTTCAGACTCTCTTGGCTTCATTGGACATGGAGGAAAGGTGGAGGCACGATGAAGAACCCCGACTTGTCGGGATATCTCAGAGCAATGAAGCTTTTCTACAAACCAGTGCTAGGGCTGAACGATTCGCCTATCGGTTGAAGCGGCGGAAGACTGAGTCCATGAAACTTTTAGGTGAGGACCAGTTTAATTACCATGTCCATGATAGTATCGTAATCCTTGACTTTGATGCGGACGAACCGGGACATCCTCAAGAAGCAGCTGGAAAGGCTCATGAGGAAGATGTCAATACGGTTCTAAACCGAAGTAGCTTTTCCGAGTGGACGCGAAACGCTATCGGGGGTGTTGGACGCAGCGCCGAGGATGCCATCAAGGAGGACGAAGAGACGGAGGAAATGTATGCTGGAGCCATTTGAGAAACTACGGAAATATACGCTGGGACTGTTGTTGAAACAAACACCGGACAGGAAGTGGAAGCTGCTGCTGTGGTGACTTCTGGATGGGATGCTGCGGTCGCTGATGAGGCGGCTTCTGGATGAAAAGCCGAAGTTTCTGCTGCCGAGGCGGCGTTTGGATGGAACGTTTGCTGTCAGAAAGCGTGCTGGGGAAAGTGCTTGAAGAAGCTCTGATGAAGGCGCTATTGATCCAGGCGTCTGCCGTTAACGACCAATTTTTTCCACTTTTGATATTTCTTCTTAGCGTGTAGCCCCTTTTGATATTCCAAAAGTTTACTTTTAATTTCTTGCTTTCATGGCGGAGTTACGGTTTCGTCAAGCAACATTCCGTTATTCAGCTTTTATGGTTTCACATCTCTGAATGAATTAATAAAACCCTCATCTGCTTTCGAGATTTGGAGTCGAATATTCTTGAAGAAGATATACATTCGCCGCATGATGCTCATCTTCCTTGCATATTTCCTTCTTCAGTATTTTGAATAGGTATTTTTGGTTTCTCTGGTTTTCAATCGACGGATAATGACTCTGTGAGAGTTTTAGGTTTACTTGGTATTTTTCCTTTAAGACGGTTTGGGAAAACTTTTCAAGGAAAGATGTTCTTTAATTGAAATTGAAAATTCTACTCATGAATGCAAGCAGTGCAATTATTTTAGAGAAGTAACAAACATTGCATGAAAAGGAAAAATGCTGAAGGAAACGCTGAAGGAGAACGCTAGAGGTGAAGGTAGCACAGCGTTTTAGGTATTGAAGGGTTTGAGCCATCATGAGTGAATCGTGACACCTTCCAATTTGTCGGTATTGATGAGCTTGCAGTAACCACCCAAGATAACATCTGCCACCATATATGGCTCGTCTTCCTTTTTTTTAGGCGGACCGGGTCGAGTGGCCATCTTCACTGTTATGTTCCCAACTTGAAACGAGGTCATCTTGACTACTACATCTCCAATTTGAAACGGATTGGAGCGTTGCACAACCTCTTGATTTTTGAAATCGTCATGTTTGGCTGTGACAGCTTCCAAATTTTTGACAAAGTACTTGAAAGGCCCAACATCCCATTCACATCTCCTAATGACGCCTGGGTTGGTAATCGGACCGAGTCCCCATGCCTCGGCCGAGAGGAGAGGTGATTTGGGTGCAGAAAGGGTTGTTTAACCAGACTTACTTGTGTTCGGAATCTGCGGATGAACGTCGACGGGTTTTCTCCAGGCAATTGAGTTACATTGGTAAGTTGTTGATACGTCAACATGCAATCTTCAAAGTTGGACGACTTGTTGGCAATTCTTTCGGGTACCGTCATCGGCAGAGGGGATGCTCTTAACTTCGTTTGTTGCTGTGTACCCATGCGCGCCCCAGAATCATGTCGTAATTTGAGAGTTCTTTGACGATGTAAAATTTGCCATGTGTTAGAGTGTCTCCTACCTTGATTTCAAGGTTGATATATCCATATGTGTCCATTGCCTTCCCTTCCAAGTTTTTGACCGCGGTTGGGGAACGGGTAGCCTCCTGCTTCGAAACTCCCGCAGCTCTCAGAGTTTTGATGGTAACGATGTTGAAGTCAGAGGCCGCGTCGATTAATGTATTGTCGAGCTCGGCATCCCTCAGGTAAACCGTGGTCAGCGGTCCCCAGTTGTATTTTCCAGTACCGCTTCCCGATAGAGTTTGGGGTTCTGGCGTGGTTTCTTCAGTAGGAAAGAGTCGCTTGCCCGATACAACACGGTTAAGGGCTGTGAAGATATCTTGACGCCGTGTCTTGGAGAGATAGAGAATTTCGCACACATGTTGTATCATGGATTGCACAGCCTCGTGTACAGAGTCCCCAGAGGCCATGCAACTCCTGACTAGAAGTGGATCTGTGTGAACTCCTTCATTGCCCAGTCGAAGCTCCCCTGCTTTTATCTTTTCTTTGAATATATGCTTTAGCTTATTGCATTCACTGGTCGGGTGGTGGAAAAATCTGTGGTAGCGGCAATATTTGAGGTTCGCCATTTCTGCTTCTGTTGGTGGGCGCCTGATAGGAGGTAGCCTGATGGCGTCGTCTTGGATCCACGCTTCCAAGAGTTCAATCACCTCCTCGATTGGGAACGGGAAATCCAAGACATTTTCTCCAGATCCTTGATGTCGCATGGGAGCTTTAGCGATGGTCTTCCGTGGCGGAGCTGCCTGTCGTGCTGGCGCTGCGCGTTTGGATGGTTGTTCTGTTGTTGGAGCCTTCCTTTTTCC
The DNA here is from genome assembly GCA_023531295.1 of Papaver armeniacum. Classification (NCBI taxonomy): domain Eukaryota; kingdom Viridiplantae; phylum Streptophyta; class Magnoliopsida; order Ranunculales; family Papaveraceae; genus Papaver; species Papaver armeniacum. Next base: position 97,362 of record JAJJWW010016679.1, read on the forward strand.
TCCTTCGTCTACCAAGCTCACAGAGGAGGGTCCAGTGTTGTATTGCTTATTGATGAGGCATCTACTTCCTCGAGTTTCGCGTGTGTCCTCACTTCTGGTTGGCCTGGTTCTTTCCAACAACGCTGGGGCTGTTGTGGCCGACCGCTTCGCAGCTTCATGAAGTTCAGAGAATGTCTGGAATCGCAGATTCTCTAGTAATACGCAGTAGATGGGAATCATGCCATTGATGCAGGAATCCACCAATTGTTGTTCGGTCATGTTTGGGTCATGACAATCCAGTGCTTGAATTCTGAATCTTTTGACAAAATCATTCGGATGTTCGTTGTTTGGTTGAAACATCCTTCCTATATCTGAGAAGGTAATTTGCTCGGACACAAAGAAGTATTTCTTGTAGAAAGTTGCAACCATGTCAGACCAGTTGGAGATGTTGCCTGGCGTAATGATGTTGTACCACGTGTATGCTCTTCCAGTAAGTGATTTCGAAAATTCCCTCAAACGGAGAACGTGATTGTATTCGTGTTCCCCAAGGACTCTAAGAATCAGGAGACATGTTCACGTGCATTACCGGTGCCACCATACAGAGAGAATTGAGGGGAAGAGTACCCCCTTGGAAGGAGGATTCTTTGTACTTCCGGAGGATAAGGGGGTTGATGTTGATGCACGTCTATGGAATCGCTTTTGTCCCGGTTTCGGAGAAGTCGTTCCAAATCTTCTCGTGTGACGAAATTGGACGGTTGATTTCTTTTTTGGAGCTCCCGGGGCGAGTTTCTTCATCCGCAAAGGTGCGTCCTGAGGTGGTTGGCGCCGGGGTATCGGAGGTGTTCCTCATCGGCTCTGGCTGGCGTGATTCTTGTGGTAGCCGCCCCGTCAGCATTTTGAGAAAAACAAGTACCTCCTTCTGAGTTGAGGCCATGTCCGTTTGGGCTCTGGCGAGAACCTCCTGCCTTTCCATCAAATCAGCAATAGTAATGTAGGGTCGGCTCCCTCTGGTTCCTCCAGTTTCTCGTCCTGACGGCGGAGTAGCTGCGGTTCTGGTAACAGTTGGAGGTGTCATACTTGACGAAACATTGGGAGCGGCGGCAACAGCTCTGGCTCTGGTGATTGGAGGTGTAACACCTGAAGGAGCATTTTCCGCGGCAGAGGCTCTAGCTCTTGTGATTGGAGGTGTAACACCTGAAGGAACATTCTCCATATTGCTGGTGTTGACAGGTGGCGTATTAGCACCACTGGGAGAAACGTTAACACCGAGAATAATTTCGGCGCCAGTGTTCTCAGGGTTTGTTGCTGATCCTGACCCGAGTTCTACCATCTTGAGACCGGAGTTCAAAAATGAAATTGGGAATTAAAAAGTGATATTGCAACCGAGAGATTAATCTCCCAATGTGGTCGCCAATTGTTTGTGGGTGAAAACCATTTCTGCTGATTTTGGTAATTTTGTGTGAGTGCAAGTGAGAAACAAATCTAAACCCAAAACAATGTACTGCACGGGAGTACTTTTGATTCGAGAGATCAATCTGTACAATCCTGGCCTAAACCAAGAAATGGTCGTTCCAAGCTTGCTTCGGTCACAAAGTGAAGAAGAAGGGTTGGTCTTAGGGAGGGAAGCGAAGAAAGTGTTGAGGCCAGAATAGTTGATTCTGGAAGTGTGGGTGTTTTGCGACTTGTATCCGAAAGTTGAACTGGCGAACTGAATGGAAAGCTACCAGGTGATTTCTGGATGTGTATTGTTCTCCTGACCAAAAACTTGTCCTTTGGTGGAAGTAGGTGAAACCTATTTATACAAGTCGTAATAAAACGTACCCTGGCCTCGTAAGAAGTGGAAGCGGTTGAGCGGTGGAAAAGTGGTAACGGGTAACACTTGGAATTGATGTTTCCATAATGAAGATGTGTTTCACCAATTATTTCTTGCCATTATTAACCGCCTCACCTTTATGACACTTTCTTGTAACGGGCGTATTGCACGCCGCATACTGTAAACCGCCAAACCAATACCCTGATGAGCATCCCCCAGTTTGTGATATGTTTTGATGTCTCGAGTGTTTTCATTGGAAAACATGTAGCATGTTGCTTTGTGTGGCAAGTTAAAATAGAGAGGCTTTCCGGTTCAGTGACGGCCTTCGACGGCCGAGATTTTGCATATCGGGAGGAAGGGTGGCCGTTGATTATGGCTACTTTCCGTTGGTAGCCAGTGGCATGGCCGTGGTGTTGGCATGGCTTGCGCGGCATGCCTTTGGTGTGGCAAAATTAGGGTTTGGCACAAACCGTTGAATTTCGGTATTGCGGCCAAAAGGTTGCCACAAGTCGTTTGGTTTGGTGGCAAGCTTGTACGGTTGAGATCTGCATCTCAGGAGGAAGGGTAGCCGTTGATCGCGGCAAACGGAATCGTGGCTACCTTTCGTTGGTGGTCAGAGGCGTGGTAGCGTGACTGGCATGGCTTGCGCATGCTTTTTTGGCATGATGACCAAAGAATTGGCATCGTAGCCAATTTAGGGTTTGGCGGCACAAACCAAGGGATTTGGCGTTGTGGCCAAAAGTTTCCACAAGTCTTGCGGTTTGGTGGCGAATTTGGACGGCTGAGATTTGCATCTCAGGAGAAAAGATGGCCATTGATCATGGCCGCATCTTGTTTGCATAGCGGCATTGGCAACATGCTGGTGGTATGCCAGTGGCATATCCGCGGCATAGCGGCATGCTAATGTCATAGACGTGGCATGGTGCCATGCTAGTATCCGCGGCATAGCGGTATGCCAGTTGTGGCGTGGCCAAAAGCTAAAATTGGCATCGTGGACGGATTTGGTAGCAACTTGCCCAAATTAAGGTTTGGCGTGTTGAAACCCTAATTAGTGCGTGTAGTATGCGTGCGGCATGTTTGACGCGTTTTGGAAGTTGGCGCGTTTTTGGGAAGCCAACGTGTTTTGGGAAGCCAGAGTGTTTTGGGAAGCCAGCGTGTTTTGCGACCTCTTTTGAGACCGTGGCAGGTTTGGAGCAACCTGATTGGTCGACGGGAAGTGGGGCCAGCATGCTAGGGTGTGGCCACACTTCCAACACGCGGTGGCGGATTTGAAGCGACCTGATTGGTCGATGGAAAGAGGGCCGGCATGCTAGGGCGCGGCCGCACTTTTAGTGCGCTTGTGGCGGATTTGGTTGCCTAGCTTGGTTAAGCACGGATTCGACCAATGGGGTCTAGTATACTGGGTGAGGCGCGAAACCCTAATTTTGCAAACTAGTCGGGTTTAGGAGTTCTTTTGTGAGTCATCATAATAATTGGCTGGATTTTGTATACTGCCACACAAAATCTTTATCTACAGAATGCAGTGTGCTTTTTGTCTGAGTATTTCATGCAATGGCCTTAACTTTGGTACTTGGAGGTTCATGCTACTCCGCATTGCGAGTGAACATAAATCCGTCATGCCATACCGATTTAAGGACTTCTGTTTGGGAACATAGCACGGAAAGTACTCAGTGAGTCTAGTATTGGCGAGGTGCCAGAATTTACAGAGTGTTATGGATAGAAGTATATTGAGCGGCTCAATAAATGTGTCGTTGGATAGGTTAGTACTCACAGCATCGTTTCCTTGCAGAGTGACGTCACATCTGATGCAAAGTTTTACGATTTTAACCCTAAGCTAAAAACCACCATCAACATCGTGATACTCAACTACCAAATTCTAACCTAGTCCGAGACTTGACTTACCATACTAGTATCCAAGATATAGTTTTGTTCAACTAACATTGACAACAAGCTTGAGATAGCAAAATTTGTGGGTTCAACCGAGAATTGCTCCAATAGTATCCATGTTTTTGTAAAGATTAAAGATAGACTTGTAAAAAATTGCATGAATACCAAAACAAGCATGTATATATATAGTTTCTCAAAGTAGAGAAACAGGAAGTTGAGAAGTTCTTTCTAAATATCGTATTGTAATTAAACGGTATTTTAGGAAAACCGATTCGACTTCGTTCTGGAATGTATTTGATACCGAATCGACCCTACAAGCAATTCAGCTTCATCTGCGCTCCTACACGACTCTTGGATCTCGCAAGACCCTATGCAACACGATTCCCCTAGGTGACGTCCTCTACATGCCTAGCAGTTGTTTCAACCTAAGTGAAAACTTTTATAACTATTCTGAAAATGCGGTGGTACTAAAATACACCACCAACTTTTCTTAGGCAACCTATATGGACTAAACTCAAATACAATTTCGAGAGTTACAACTTAACGAATCTCAATCAGGATTATATGAAGAGTTTATATCTCTTTGTCTCACAATCAATATGTAAACAGAGACAAGTCCGTGAACCTGATAATACCGTGAGAGTACTTGGACGATTCAAAAGATCAATATCCAATATCAATCAAGTCATATCCAACAATTGCGATGGATGTATCTACTTTGATTGATTTACGTACAACCTGTGATATTTCAATTATAAAGATAAAAAATATAATGCGAAAAAATAAATAACACAAACACCAGAAATTTTGTTAACGAGGAAACCGCAATTGAAGAAAAACCCCGGGACCTTGTCCAGATTTGAACACCAAACTGTATTAAGACGCTACAGACTCTAACCTACTATCATAACTTCAGACTGAAATGTAGTTGAGACCGAATCCACCATCACAGTAATCAAGTAACCGGATCTCCTTACGCCTCTTAAATCTTGGAAGACTCTGGGCAATTAATTCCCTTAGCTAACGTCCTTTACAGCCTAAGAGTTGCTTCAACTAAATTAAAGACTTTAAACCAATCTGCTTCCCACAGATAAGCATATATGTGATTTACGTTTTAATCAAAATATCAAGGTGAAATAGGAATTCGTTTGCAATACACAAAGTCTAGCAAACCTCAAAATCCGGTACTTACGACTCCCGAAGAGCAGCCTAGATTATTATTCACCTCACAAGTAATACCTACTCCGATTTCAACAAAGAATCGTTATACAGGAATATACATGTGGAATCACAAAGTCTGAAATGAAAAAACTTTGTGATTTCTATCTATATTTTCTGATAGGAGTGAGACTCAACAATCATTAGCAAGATCAGGATACACGAACTATCAAGATAAACATACTCAGACCTGGCTTCACGAATCCCTAAGCGAAGTATTTTTAGTCGCTAAACTTAAAAATGTTTAAAGGAGAGGACGACTCTAATTTACAAGTAGGACACACAAAAGTGTCGGGGATTAAAAAATCTCAGTTGCTTGAGGTTCTCCTTATATAGACTTTAAAAATCAAAGGTTTCTTTAGATTAAAGCTAAGGTAGCTTTGGAATCAAGCAATCAATATCCACCGTTAGATGAAATCTTTGATTTTAGATTAACACAACAAAATATATACTCTGGTTAGGATGAACCATAACCGAACCGTATACAATGACTTGTTCATGAAAAGTTTGTCGAAACTAGCCAGACGAACTATAAGCTTAACCATTTTCATATAACACTTTAAGACTTTAATCTTGAGTCACAACCATGGGTTATAATGTGATCAAATATGTCTAGATGTGTTTTTTAGAGAGTAGTTCAAATGTAGATTATCTCATAGAAATAATTTTGATGCATCTGAAAATATTTGACATGGTAAGTACGTGTACTTACATCCAGTTTGTGAGTTATTTTGTCATGGTACGTGTACCGGGTTTGTATACCCTTAAGAAAAAATGAGTACAGGAGTAACCAGAACTTTTTAGGTATGCATACTAGGTATGTGTACCAACCTGAGTTCACGAATCAATAGAACTTTTTGGGTTTGCATACTCGGTTTGTGTATTAAAAGTCGTTGTCGAACTATAGCTACACCGAAGACGTGTCTTGGGTATGTAAGTCGGTACATGTATTGTCTTGTATCCAGATTTACAGTAGTTCTATATCTCTCTAATAATCAATTTGAAACATTCCTGAATAACATCAATGACACATATCACTGTTCCGACTATTTTCAAACGATAATCTTGAATCATAATTTAGGTCATAAACAATAAATTGTTATTAACCAAATTCATCAAGTATGAACAAATTTTCTTAAGCTTAGTCAACATATTTCGAGAATAATTAACAAGATAAACTTGACTCGAAATTTCTATTGTGTCCACTTTAGTTATGCGACATAGTCTCATAGATAGAAATGTGAAAACTTGAGTAATATGTGGTTCAGTCTTCACTTACATTTGGTTGATGAAATTCTCCAAAGGCGTCGGTTGATTTTCGCCTTCAAACGGTAGAACGCAGTGATGTCTGATACTCAAGTACACACTTCTATCCTAATCCGAAACTTGACTAAATGTAGACTAGAAATTAAGATATAGTTTTGATCAACTAAATTTGACAACACGCTTGAGATAGCAACACTTGTGATTTCGACCGAGTAATACTCTAACAATCTCCCCTTTGTCAATTTTAGTGACAAAACTATCAATACATATGGATTAAAAAATAAAGCTTCAAAACTCCAGAATCCATCATGCTTGATTTCCTTGGTTCTCCAACTCCTTGAATTCTTCGTTACTTCAAATTTCCAATGATTCTGAATGTGTTCACCTCAGTATCGTTGTTGTTGAAGATCCGTAGCGATAACAACTTTGAAAACATATATTCTCAATCATCGTTATACATAAACATAGTATTATTATCTTCTCCAAATTAAGTTCAATTGTATCACAACTTCGAAGTAATACTACGGTGATATGTTTCCCCCCCTTATTCAATACTTACATCTTTTGCATAATAGGTGAAACCTATAGATGTTGATTCACTCCCCCTTACATAATGATCTGTAAACCATATGTATGTAGTGTGAAACTACTAATTAATTCTCCCCCTTTTTGTCTATAAAAATTGGCAAAGGTACGAAAATAATGGGATCGTAATGAATTCTAACAAAAGATAATTCAAGACTAAAGAAACACATATCAACTTTAATTTAGATGATGTCACAGAGTATAAAATACTTAGTGTTTCATCTAGGAGACTTAAGATACAAGCATCCCCTATATATTCCATATCCACTCTCCCCACAAAGATATAACAATTAAGCACAAGTTCAAAAAGAACTCTCCCCCATTTGATGTCATTCCCAGGAGAACAACATGAGTGACCTTACTTTAATAAAAATAAAGATTTTGTCGGACATTAACAAATCACATGAATTTATATCCTAAACATCGACATAAATTAATCTCAACGCCAGTTACTAACAAGGAGACAATTTAATCGATATGACTCAACATAAGAAAATCTTACGGAGTTTAATAATGCAATAATTACACAAGAGTATGACCACGAGTAGATGAATACTGCGAAAATTCTCACAAAGTTTACTCTACTTTTAGTTTATAAGATTTAACTTTTGAGTATATATGAGATATCAATTCAATTCACAAAAAGTAAAGGACACATATATCTCATAAGACTTTGAAATACATATAACCAATAAACATTAAATACTGCAAGTTCGTCTTCCAAAATTATAGAATTTAAATAAATAAATCTAAAAACATGCAAGATGAAAATCATTGAAAATAGCTTGTGTACTCACAATATATGCTATACCAAACCCTATGTTATCCTTCTCGAACACAATAATAAATTCTCACAAGAAGTTTTCTAATAACACATCAGGTTATTTCTAATAGCATGAGCGGAAAATTCCTTCTCATTGTTGAAGAACTCGTTGATGATGGGATCATTCAGTTTTTCCAAGTCTTCAGAGATGACAGTTAACTCACTAAGTTTTGCTCTCAGCTTACACAGAGTGTTCTTTGACGGAGCTAGTATGCGTTCATAGTAAGTTAACTTTTCTAAATAGTGATTGATTCGGGATTTCAAATCATTAGTTTGGGACACAAAGTTCCTCACTGTAGTCCTAAAATCATTATCCTGATGATGTATAGATAAAAGATAACTTGAGGAAGAACCTTCTTCATCTCCAGGTGATTTCTCCTTTCTTATTGATTCCTTCACACAGAAAAACGTTAACAACTTCTATTGCATCCTTTTTGGTGACACCTCTAGTTACAGGAGACATTGAGTCATATTTCCTCAAGAAGAAGAGAATATGGGAGTAACCCCAAATAAGAGAAATATCCGTTCATAACGAGATCCGTGAACCAGTGCAGCCTTAGTATGAACTTGCCGTCCGTAAGCCATAAAATACACAAATTTTGACTTCCTTTTACACTTTTGTTTATACTAATTATTAGTTACTTATCCTCATATATTTATATCATATTTATGTCAACATAATATTGAAACTTATTCTTAGCTCAAATAAACAAGGTTTAGATCACAAAGGATATTGGTTCAAAAATTATGGACTATAGATAGGTGATGGAGCACAAATATGCATTCTAAATTTTGGAGCTAGCTCAACAAGATCAAATACACCAAGATCTCTATGAAAAATGTAATGAGGTGATTTTCATTAAGAACAAAAAGTGGTCAAGTCGTACTTGAGTAACCTTGTCATCACAAAATATATTTGTGATGAGTTTTGTGCAAGCCTCATTTTCTCAAGCTAAAAGGTTGAGGCTGCACTTCATTAATACAATTAAGTAGTGATGGGGTGAGTAGGAAACTCACCACTTGTGTCACTGGGTGACTTAACAAGGTCATTTGTGTATCCAGGAGTCTTACCTTTTTTGGTTCTTCTTCTCAGTTTATCTTTCTTTGCATTGAAGTTTCCGAACTGTTCTTCAATAACTGATTCATTCCCCGCATGTCATTCTGAAGCTTAACAATTTTCATATTATTCTTCTTGAATTTCCAACATTTTTCTTGAATATGTTTCTTACTCCGCAGAAGAAACAATGCAGAGAAAGTTCATCTTCAGAAGATTTGGCTACATGTTTATCACAACGAACTGTTTCCTTTTTATATGAACCAGCGGGAATGAAACAGTTGTTGGTGATTGAGGTCTTGCTGGTAAACCCAATACCATTAGTGTTACCAAAGGACTTTTGCCCAAACAACATGGCCGAGATTTTGACTGAGCTTCCCGAGAGCCTTTGTAGATCACACTTGAGGGTATCAATCTCATTATTTTTTACAGACAGTAAATTTTCATTAAGTTTATCCAACTCTAGATTTTTCACTTGAAGAGATGATTCGAGTATTTCGAAGGTTCTCTTCAAACGAAGGTTTTCTCGGTGAATTTCTTCACTTTTATTCAAGAATTCTAAAATCTATTTATCAGACTCGGAATCAGAGTCAAAATCAGAATCAACAGATATTTCTGCACATGGGGCTGAGTTTTCTGTCTGATTTTCAGAAGTATGCTCATCAAGATCAAGAGGGACTATGAGAGCGTTACTTCTTGAAGAGAATTTCCATCTTGAATAGTTAAATCATCTTGGGTAATTATTTGGGAGTACCGTTTCCCAAATTATATGTTCCTTCTTAGGATATTTTTGACTTGCTGTATGATCATGAATACGTTTACTTCATCGTGATCAACACAACACTCGTCAGCCCAAGAAAAACTTTACTTCGAAGAAGTTATGTCTGCTTTGGTTGTGGCTTCAAGTGCAATAGCCCTCTCTTTAGCCATATTATGCTCGTGATCAAATATTTTCAACCTCCCAACGAGACTATTTCTGGAAAGTATTGCAAGGTTATTTCCTTCCATGATGGCATGTTTCTTAGACTCGTATCTTGTTGGTAAAGATCAGAGAATATTCATTACAATGTCCTTTTCAGGAATGGTCTTACCTAAACGCATAACATGCATTAACAATTTCATACACTCTGTGATTAAAATCATCAAACGAATCTTCATCAGACATACAAAGATTTTCTCAGTCAGAATTTAAGTTTTGAAGCCTAACTTCTTTTTCTGGGGTATTTCCTTCAAATACGGTTTCTAAGATATCACAAGCATCTTTTGACTTAGTGCACGAAGTCACATGGTGCTGAAGATCTTGGATTATGGCGTGAATAATAGCATTTAACCCGTCATAATTATGCTTTGCAATATTTATCTCGGTTTCACTATATTCTGCTAATCTTTCCCAACAATGTTTCCGTCTCTAACAACTGTCGGAGGATCGTATCCTATTACTACATGTTTCCATGTCTGAAAGTCACGAGCTTGTAGAAAGGAACACATATCAATTTTCTACCATAAGTAATTTGTGCCAGCAAAGGCCGACGGTATGTTTATCGAGATTGCACTCCTGTACATATAGTCAGATTGCTTCAAACACAAACTTATTAGGTCTTTCACGTGTTTGCCTGCTCTGATACCAATTGAAAATGCGGGGGTACCAAAATACACCACCAACTTTTTCTTGGGCGACCTGTATGGACTAAACTCAAATACAATTCTAAGAGTTACAACTTAATGAATCTCCATCAGGAATTATATGAAGAGTTTATATCTCTTTCTTTCACAATCAATATGTAAACGGAAACAAGTCTGTGAACTTGTTTATACCGTGAGAGTACTTGTACGATTCCAAAGATCAATGAAGTCGTATCCAACAATTGCGACGGACGTATATACTTTGATTGATTTACGTATAACCTGTGATATTTCAATGATAAAGATAAACAATATAATGCAGAAAAAGAAATAACACAGACACCAGAAATTTTGTTAACGAGGAAACCTCAATTGCAGAAAAAACCTAGGACCTTTTTCCATATTTGAACACCAAAATGTATTAAGCCGCTACAGACTCTAGCCTACTATCAAAACTTCGGACTGGAATGTAGTTGAGACTGAATCCAATGTCATAGTAATTCAGTTATAGTCGCACTCCTTGCGCCTCTTGAATCTCGCAAGACTCTGCGCAATTGATTCCCTTAACTGACGTCCTTTACAACCTAAGAGTTGCTTCAACTAAATTGAAGACTTTAAATCAATCCGCCTCCCACAGATAAGCCTATATGTGATTTCTATTTTGATCAAAAGATCAAGGTTATATAGGAAATTGTTTACAATAGACAAAGTATAGCAAACCTCAAAATCCGGTACTTACTACTCCCTAAGAGAAGCTTAGATTATTATTCACCTTACAAGTAAAACCTACTCTGATTTCAACAAAGAATCGTTATAGAGGAATATAACTGTAAAATCACAAAGTGAGATGATAAAACTTTGTGATTTCCATCTATCTTACCTGATCAGAGTGAGACTCAACAATCAGTAGCAAGATCAGGATACACGAACTATCAAGATAAAGATAGTCGGACCTGGATTCATGTATCCCTAAGCGAAGTCTTTTTAGTCACTAAACCTAAAAAGGTTTAAAGGAGAGGACGACCCTATTTTATAACTAGGACACACAAGAAAAGTGTCGGGGATTCAAAGATCCCAGTTGCTTGAGGTTCTCCTTATATAGACTTTCAAAATCAAAGGTTGCTTTGGAATCAAGCAATTAATATCCACCGGTAGATGAATCTTTGATTTGAGATTAAAATAATGAAATATACACTCTGGTTAGGATGAACCATAACCGAACTGTATACAATGACTTGTTCATGAAAGATTAATCAAAACTAGCCAGACAAACTATAAGCTTAACCATTTTGATATAAGACTTTAAGACTTTAATCTTGTGTCACAACCATCGGTTATAATTTGATCAAATATGTAAAGATGTGATTTTTATAGAGTTGTTCAAATACCGATTATCTCATAGAAATAATTCTAATGCATATGAAAATATTCGACAGGGTAAGTATGTGTACTTGCTACATGTACTTACATCTAGTTTGTGAGTTATTTTGGCATGGTACGTGTACCGGGTTTGTATACCCTTAAGATAAAACGAATTCAGGAGTTCACAAAACTTATTCGTTATGCATACTAGGTATGTGTACCAACCTGAGTTCACGAGTCAACAGAACTTTTTGCCTTTGCATACTCGGTATGTGTACAAAAAGTCGTTGCTGAACTATATCTATGCCGGTACGTGTACTGGATACATGTACAATGGCTCCGGACCTATAATAGTTGCGCCACTATGTAAGCTGGTGCGTGTACTGTCCTGTATCCAGATTTACAATAGTTCTATATCTCTCTAATAATCAATTTGAAACATTCCCGAATAATATTAATGACTCATATCACTGTTCCAGGCTATTTTCAAATGATAATCTTGAATCATAATTTCGGTCATAAACAATAAATTATTCTTAACCAAATTCATCAAGTATGAACAAATGTTCTTAAGCTTAGTCAACATATTTCGAGAATAATTAACAAGATAAACTTGACTCGAAATTTCTGTTGTGCATGTAAAGTCCACTTTAGTCATGCGACATAGTCTCATAGATAGAAAGGTGAAAACTTGAGTAATAGGTGGTTCAGTCTTCACTTACCTTTTATTGATGAAGTTCTCCAAAAGATTCGGTTGATCGTCGCCTTCAAACGGTAGAACGCAGTGATGTGTGGTACTCAACTACACACTTCTATTCTAATCCGAGACTTGACTAAATGTAAACTAGAAATCAAGATATAGTTTTGATCAACTAAATTTGACAACAAGATTGAGATAGAAACACTTGTGAGTTCGACCGAGCAATGCTCTAACATATTATGCCTATAAGAAAAAGCCTATTTGATTTTCTTCAGAAAGATATTAAATTAAGGTATGGAAATATATATGCTATGAGGGTCAGTAAAAGAATATATCAAGCAAACTCGAGACTAGGTTAAACTTATTTCTTCTTAAGTTATAGAGATGCCTAATAAAATTTTACCTCACAAGAACAATCTAAGCAAATCAAATCAGAGGTGATTTGAATATCTATCTTATGGAATCACAAAGTTTGAAACGAAGAGTACTTTGTGATTTATATCTATCAAGTGTCTGATATAAAGTTTCGAGAACTTAGAAGATCTGGATAACTAAAACTATCATGTAAAAGATAGTATGACCAGGCTTCACGAATCCCTTAGTGAAGTCTTTCAAAGTCGTAGCCTAGAATACAGTTTCCATTGGAAGACTAGATTTTTAGAGGACGACTCTAGTCTTCAACTAGGACACAGAAGTACCGGAATTGAGTTTCTAGTGTGCAGAGAGTCCTCTATTTATATAAATGAACAACCTTGGTAGCTTACAAAAAAATCTAAGTTCGTGAACTATTGCCTTGTATAGAACTTCCAAGTAAGCAAAACTTCTCGATATAGATTGTGCATGAAAGCATATGAGAAGTTTGCTTTGAATTACAAAGAGGATCGATGTATATAGCAACCATAGTTCACCATATGGTTTGCCAGAGAGCCACGGTTAAGTGGTTCTGAAACCAATAAGGTTAATTTGACACAATACTGAATCAGTTCTTGAACTATCAAAACAGTTTGTGAACTAAAAAGTCGTCTCATAACTTTGAAGTTTTTATATTGGCAAGCTCGCGAATTGTGCAAAACAGTTGTGTACTTGAGAATAAAAGGGCTTTTTAATAAAATGACCATGTGGGAAAATGCAATTAATAAAATGTCCGGGTGTATTTAAAACCCACAGTTTGATATTTTTCGTCCCGTTTTATTGAAAAAACGGCTAACGGACGTCATTATATACGTGGCAATAAATCAGGCCCGAGAAAAGACATTTAACCCTCTGAATTGTGTGATTAAGACCTGGTTAAATCGTGTTAAATGCCAGAAACACTACCTAGTTAAATCATAGGGTTGTAAACCCACTCAAATAGTGAATGGTTGCGATCGCCCACCTTTTAGAGGGTGTCCAAGACTGCACCACGTGCTCACTTTCTTCTCCGGCGCAGGTTAAGAAATCCCCGATGGTAATCCAATTTGGGTTTAAATCTATTGAAAATTATAAATCATTAATCCATTTAAAATTATAGCTACCCAATTAATGAATTAGAAAAATAAATTGACATACGATGAGATCCTCAAATTTCTTTAAGAACCAAAACTAATTAGGTCTTCAATTTCAGCAAATTCGAATCCACTCTTTGCCTCTCCATCCAATTCCAACCTAAATAGCTGCGACCATTGCAGTAATATCAGTTTTCCAACCATTGAATGTGAACCTATCCATGAAAATCAATGAAAGCAACAATAATTGTTGTTTCAATCGACCCCAAAACTGATTAAATGGATTACTCCCAAGCAAATCCAGATATAGAGACTTTATTGCTGCAATCTATAACAATCAATTTTTTTTGCTGAAACCCAATTTGAATCCATGTTCAGATATCCCTATTTGTTGTTGTTGTTGCTGTTGGAATCGGAAACCTAAAATCTACTTCAATTGGTCGAGAGATAAAGAACAAGACGACAACGACGAACTTCATATCCATTTCCCACGTTCTTTTACCATCTCTACTTCTCTATAGCATTTTATTCTCACACCATGAAAAAAAATTAATTTGCAGTAAGATAAGTGAATGAACCCTAAAAAAAAAATCACGGTTGATGTTTAATGTTGTTCGATACTTTTTATGACAAACAACAAGAAATATGGTGGGATGCAAAAACCCTCCACTCATCTTTTAGCCCCTTCACCTGTTTGTATCACATTTAACACTTTGGTTTCATTTAGTATGTGAACCTCTTTATAGTTGGAACGGACGGTAAAAGATGATCTTATGGTATTTTAGTGTAATGGGCAATTTAATAATTGTGCCCATCAAAATCTTATCTCGTGACATGAGAAATTGACTAAGTCCACGAGATTTTACAGTTTTGGTGGGACCAGACGGAATTGCTAACGGTGTGGTCATTAAGTATATAAAGAAAAAAACTGGCATTCTCTCATATGCATTTCCCCACATGGGCACTTTTTTAAAATTCTCAAAATAAAAAATATGTACATGAAACATCTGAAAAGGCGAGGGTACCCAAATATACCTCAAGCTAAAACTTTTCCTACCTATAAGTCCTTTCTCCGAAAGTGATTGTCTATGGACTGAGTCGAGACAATGCAACTAATCGGTTCACACTTCGTGTGATCGTCTATGGATACGAGATCGAGACAATATAACAACGAAGTATGTTTACTTGATACAAAGGTTCAGACTTAACCAAACACAATAGGATTGCTTATCAAGTAAATATGAATTAACGTTTGTGTGATTTACTTTAATTATAATAAAACAATTATAATGCGGAAAATAAAAGTAAATGACACGTCAAGATTTTGTTAACTACGAAACCGCAAATGCAAAAAAACTCCGGGACCTTGTCCAGAATTGAATACTCTCAGGATTAAGCCGCTACACAAAATTACACCTAACTTCGTATAGTTGAGACCAAGTAACTAACCCTATAGTTCAATTAGTTCCGTCTGTATTCACACGCCTCCGACTTGTGAATAAGTCACGTACTTGGAACAATTCCTTTGGTTCGTATTCCAAACAGTAAAGGAACAACAAATCTGTTTGGTATCAACTCTATTCAACCAAGTGATATGAGTCGAACAAAGGATCTTCTGTTTATCTTAACATAAACTCCTTCGTCGGGTCCTTAGATCTATCTTATGTTCAATCACCCAAAGGTAATCGTTTAAGATTAAGCCAATCAATACCTTTAATCACAAGGAAACGTATTGATGCCGATCTACTCAATTAATCAATCCAATCTACCACAAGGATAAACCGATTATCAATTTGATCCTCTTTTTCCCAAACAAGTATTGTGCACACCAAAGATTATAAAACCCAAGTCAGATCTTCAATATCTTCTTTGTTTTCAAATCTTCTTAAATCTTCAATAAAAACCTGCACACAATCACTTGAATCTCTTGTGATCAATCACGCACGAAAGGAGTCATTAACAATGGATTATCACAAGATCGTCTTTAGAACTAACAACAGTCTAAAGATCCCTGTCGAAACCCTGATCTGGTTTGAGTGAAACTTATATCGAAGAGAAGATTCTCAAGAATAAACAAACTAAGTGCAATCAAATTCAACCACCGTTAGTCAATCAAATCAATCGAAAACAAAGATAAACCGCAATTATCTAGTTTCCCACCAACGGTCGCTAGAGATTCTCAATCCCAAAGAAGACTTTAAGGCGAGCGGCGGTAAGAGATTTCGCCTAATTAGGTTACTCTCCTCTCCGAATAGGCGGCTACACTAGTAACAACAACAAAAGAGTAAATATATTGTTATGAAGGATTAGTTTGCTAGAAAGGCAAACTTCGTGTATTTATAGACAAGGAAGTTTGGACACCAAGGAATTTCCAAAACCGAAAATATTCTCAAGATATTTATAAAAGAACAGATTCAGTTTTCATAATTCCTGGAAATGTTGTGTCCAAAAATAACGATCGAAATCTCTCGGAAAATATAATTAGT
This sequence comes from Papaver armeniacum, assembly GCA_023531295.1. NCBI lineage: Eukaryota > Viridiplantae > Streptophyta > Magnoliopsida > Ranunculales > Papaveraceae > Papaver > Papaver armeniacum. The sequence goes on from JAJJWW010016679.1 coordinate 113,642, forward strand.
AAATGCACATTACTAATTCTGTAATTTCCCTACAAAATGAAATTAATAACCTTAATTAAAAGATTCTTAACTTACTTATCTTTCGATCCTGGGATTCTCTTCCCTTAGCCGTTAAGGAATATCTTTGAACAATTATAGAAATAAATATTCACAACACGTGTTCAAAGTTTGTCGACATCTTAACTTTGTAAGTTCTCTTTCACACTTACAACCTTGAAACCGATTTGCCACACTTCCAAACAAGTTTAGAATTGGTTCATCTGACTTTCAAGAACTATGTGATTGATCAAACCAACATTCAATCACAATCATGGGTTTACGGTTCTACCAAAACAAGTTTCGGTTCTACCTCCATGTGAGTATTGTGCATAGTCACACTAGCTTCCCAAAAGTTCGGTTGACTAGGTACTAGGATCGGTTCCTCACATATATATGGCATCTAACTTATATGTGTTGCACATGTCCATAGGATCGGTTCTCCCTTTCGCTATAAACCTTGTTGCATCCCATACAAGGATCGGTTCTCTTTGATGTCTTGCACCCCTTACTAGGATCGGTTCCCTTTCCCTTACTAGGATCGGTTCCCTTTCCCTTACAAGGTCAGACATACAAAATCCGATCATACCACGGGTGATTACTTAAGATCGGTTTTACTAATAAAAGTTATACCAATACATAAGTCAGGCCTTTGTGAACAGTTCTACCAAGAACACAACAAGTTGTGAGCGGTTATACTCTATCACACATATTGGTTGTTCATAAGATATGCAATGAATAACAAAACCAATAACACATGGCAATTTCCTTTTCGGTCCACAAACAAGTTTATGAACTTACTTCCTTAGAACACATGTAAACATTGTTCCCTAGGATGAAATCCCTACCTCATACCCATACATAATCACAATAGCATTCAAATGATTATGGCGATGTCTTATCTACAAAGTTTAATGGTTAAGCAATAAACCTCGTATTGTATTCCTTAATACTATGTCTATCTAGAGTTCAAATATGCTTTGATTATGTTTTCAATATGCACGACTTGAAAGATACGTTAAGGAATGAAACAGTTCAAGTCAAATATCACTAACCTCAAGTGGAAGGATGATTGTTGTCGTTGTAGCTCCTTGCTTCTTCACATCTTCAAGTCTTCGCAATACTTGTAATGTCTCATATCCTAATACTTTCAAGCTAACCTATACGAAGTTTAACTCTAGTACATAATCAAGCAACTCTTAACATGAGTTTTGATTCACTAAAATATGACAACCAAACTTGACATACCAACGCTTGGTGGGTTCAACCGAGCCATGCTCTAACAACATCAATAATCATCTGGTTAGTGAACTGAGCAAATCAGTTCGTGCGAGTTAATTTAGATATTATAGATCAAGTCTTTATATTAGTTCAAGTTCGTGAATCGGTGAAACAGTTCTTGAACTTCAAAAACTAACTTGATTACTCCTTATAACTTAGACATGTCTCAGTAGACAGAATAGTAGATAATATGAGTAAATAATATAGTTAGACTTCACTTACCTTTGTTGATGAAGTTTCCATTGACGCCATCTTCAGTCTTCAATTCTTCAAGGTCGATTCGTGAAGTCCGATACTCAACTACCATGCTTTATTCCCAGTTTGAGATTGACTTTAGTAGACTATAAATCAAGACTTAGTTTATATCAATTAAAATTGAAAACAAGCTTGACATACCAAAACTTGTGAGTTTGACCGAGCGGTGTTATAATATTAATTGTTTCATCATGAGTTAGAGAGACAACATGATGACTACATAAGACACCATGTGAAATAAATTAACTTAATCTAGAATTAACCTTAAGCTAGTTTTTAATGCATAACTAAACTAACCTTAATATGAATTACTGCTAATTCAACTAAACTTTGTCTAACCAAAAGTTAACTTATATTAACGAAGATAAGTAAAATTGGAAGATTTATTGAATGGGTTCCAACTGAATGTAATTTGTGTGGAACGGAGGATGAAACTACAACTCATTTGCTTGTCTAGTGTCATGTATCTCAGGAAATCATGTTGGCCTGCCCTCTTAGCCTGAGATTGCAGGACTCTAATACGATCTCAATTGAAGACTTATTGGCTTAAAGTGCATGATAACAATTACAATATGGGAGTTTGTATGATGTAGGCAATATGGAGAGCAAGAAATGAGTTTGTTTTCAAGCAAAAACAAATTAATATCTAATCTGTAATTTCACATGGAATATACTGGTTTAATATGTTTATTATGAAGACGAAGCAAATGAGATGCATGTTCCGCCTACCAATCAGATGTACTTGATGACGAACAGGTTCCCACAATGGTGTCCTCCACCTGCAGATACATTACTATCAATGTCGATGCTGCTAGGACAAATTTTGCATCCTCTTATCCTATGGTCGCAAGAAACCATCTTGGAAAGTTCATATGTGCTCAGATTGTGCCGCTGACCTTTACAACCCGCTAACTGCAGAAGCGTCGGGCTTTCTATTAGCCATCAAAGTTGCGGCTGGGCTGGGGCAAGACAAGGTTATTATTGAAGGTGATTTCTCAAAAGTCGTGCAAGCGTTGAATGGTGATTTGACAAAGACACCTTGAAGACTACTTCGATTCATGGATCAGATAAAGCATGTTGCTGCTCAAATTAATCAGATTGAATTTAGGTATATTCCGTGAGATGCAAATGAAGTTTCCTATATTCTCGCCAAATATGCTTCAGGCATAATATCCATCAATGGTGGATATCTTCCAAACCTTCTTGCATCTCTTCCCGTCTCTCTTTAGAAGAAAATGCTATTTCTTATCTGTAATTCTGACTTTGGTTTTTAGAGCCTCTATCAAATAATAATAATAATAATAATAATAATAACGGAGATAAGTAGCGGCAAACATAAAATGCTATTATCCAATTGCCCGCTAGCTCACAGACAGTGGCGAAGGCAGCTGGAAGCAAGGGTGTGCAATTGCACACCAAACCCAGCTCACTTTCAAGCCTAAATTTTTAGAGAAATTGGAGTTGCAAGCCCATTTTAACATACTTGCTACCCCTAAAATACTTTGCTCCCCTGGTCTATCTCTAGCTCTACCCCTACTCACGGATCTTTCTTGCTAAAATTTTTAATCAATCATTCTTACTCCTTGTTATAGTTGAATCCTATTAGGTGATGTTAAAGCAATCACGTACATTTTGGGCCAAATCAATCACATATTCTTTCCCATAAAACCCAGGCAGGGACGTCTTACCGTTTTGGAGTGCTTTAGGAGAAGTTAGAATATGGGGCCTTTTTATGGGTTACCAAGTCAGAGAAAGACTTAAATTTTTAGTTTAAGGGATACACATCTACATATTTAAGGCGATAACTTTGAATAGGTTATGCGGTCGAAGGCCGCCCAAAAATTTTAAGCCTTTTTTATTGGATTTTGAGGTTCTAAGCCTGTAAATTAACATAAAATACGCCCAAAATGGGTTGTCGATTCAAAAATAAAAAATTTAGTAACGGTTATAAGTTGTTTCAAAATATTTAGTAATTAAAAAATTATTTTTGTAACAGCAATTACTGTCACATATTACCTATAATTAAGGAAAAAAAATATATTTGGGCCCCCCCAGGCGACCGCCTATATGGCCTAGTGCCTAAGACGGCCCTGAACCCAGGCAACAGTCCTTCCGTTTGTAAATGTTATGGTACGTCTGACTTACTCTTCCTTCCTTCTTTTTGTATAATAAAAATCATCGTTTTGAAGGGAGGAGATGAGAAGAAGGGTTTGAATCTGTACTCTCATTGGTAATTACTTTTCTCACATCCTGAAGGTTTTTTTTTCAAATCTTTTGACCTTTGCTCTGCAACATTATTTAGAGAAGTTAGTTATCTTCATTAAGAAAACAGTTACCTTCATCTAGAAAAGTCAGTTATCTTCATCTAAAAACAGTTATCTTCATCTCCCAAAATCCCTTCCCTCCCTTGCAGTCTCATTGGTTAAACAAAGTTAAATCTTTAATCATTGTTGATTCATTCGATGAATCAGTTTCAATGGACAACACATAAGACAACTCAGGAAAAGATTAGCTTAACAATAAATAAGATTATATACATGATTAGGACATATAATCATACCATAATCTGCATTACACTAAACTCCATTACCCAAAGATCCCATGAAACCCAGTATCCATTATTCTCAAACTTCTTCCATAACTGCTCAAAACCGCCTCTATAACCAACTTTATCAGTTCTTCTTGAACTTTCTCTTTATAAGACATCTGTGGTTTTTCAATCAGATTACTTACATATTATCAATCATGTCTTCCAATCAAGAAAACTTTGAATCAAACCTGCAAAATGACCTACTACATGACTTTGCGAACCTTTTGGCTTAGGAAAAATCTTCCTCCTCAATTAACATCAATACTTACTTCCTGTTTCTAAACTAAACCATAATATGTGTTTGGTTCTCAAAATCATCACAAACAAATCTTTCCAAATCACTACTGTCTGAGAGATTCTTCAAAAATTCTGGAAGAAAAACCATGCATTCTACGTATCTGTCTTCACTGATGATACTTTCTTAATAAAGTTCGAGTCTCGTGCTGATACTGACATGATAATGGAGGGGATACTGTGGATCATAAAGGAAGATCTCTACGCATTAGAGAGATGTATTCTTGGTAAACTGCCTTGTGAATACAAATTCGATTCAGTAGAATTTGGACTGCAAATTCATGGTTTGCCAGTTGAAAACTTAAGCACAATGTTTGTGCATGAGTTTATTTCTCAGATCGGTGTAACTCGACCAATTCCTGTTTATGAAGCAACTACATGGGGGAAATTCGCAAGAACAAAAACTCATATCAATTTGAAGCGCCCACTTCCTCGAGAAATTGATTTCCCGCTGCCAAACAATAGAGATTATAAGGTTACTATCAAATATGAAAGGCTTCCAAAATTTTGCCTCTTTTGTGGATATATTGGTCAATTTATGCGAAAATTCCCAAAGGTGAACAATTATAAGGACTTCATCTTTCAAAATCATCCAGAACATCTCCACCAACAAGCCATGGCAATGATTAAGCCAGTGTACCATCCTTCAATTAATGTATCTGCAAAAACACAAGTTAATGAAGTTCCATAATTCAAAGATATATACATTATTGGTGAAACCCCGGCATCAGAACCAGGAGATATTAGTTTTTTTTTAATAGCAACCAGAATTCTTCCAATACAAGCAACATGATGGGAAATAACTTCTCCACTACAGAACATAGATTTGAAAGAACAGATCTGGTTATTGGTTATCAAAAACAGTATAGCATGAGATCTGAAGTTGTTGATCCTAATAATCCTACCCATGTAAGAAGAGCAGATGTGGCTTCTAGTTCTAGGAGGGGTTCATCTCATTGTGAAGAACGTCAAGTGGAAGAAAATCGCATGAATACGTTGTTGTCTAGAGGAAAACAGATCATGCAGGAAAACAATACCAACATCGTATCAATGGAAAGGAATTTATACTTCTCCAATGGTGTTAGACTCGTTGAACATGATCAAATAATTATTGAAAGTCCTATATGTCTTAACCCTATTGTAACCTATGCAAAGAACCATTCCCAATGAGGAATAATTAATGTGCTTGCTCAATCTCAATCAAAACCATATCCTGATCATAATAGTTGGAAAATTCAGGATAGATCCTAAGGACAATCTTCTGCAATTCGTATAGAAGAAAATTGTGGTGGACAAAGCTCCAAGCGAGGACAAGATGAAGATTACATTCGAAGAAATTCTCCTAAACCAAAATTACAGGGGAAATATTCTTCAAACAATTCAACAGTTAATGGTAAGGCGGCTAATCCTAAAATGTCGCATGATAAATGTTGATTCTCAGTTGGAATTGTTGGGGCTTGGGGAATCCCCCAACAATTCGAGCCTTAAAATCATTCCTCATAGGTACTAATCCTTCTATTCTCTTTCTCTCCGAAACTAAAATGTCAGAAAGTTTATCGTTACAAAGGGTTACTCAGTTTGGGTTTCATAATTACTGTATTGTGTCTTCTGTTGGAAGAAGTGGTGGTTTGTGGCTTCTTTGGAAAGAAGACATACAGTTAGAGATTATTTCTCAGTCAAGCAATCTAATTCATGCAGTGGTGTCTCATAATGGTTATACAAATCCTTGGCATTTATTTTGCCTTTATGGACCGCAAGTTTCTTCACATAGAGCCAGGTTTTGGGAACACATGACTGCTCATATTCAGAATTTTGCTGGTAATAAATATTTAATAGGAGATTTCAATGTTATTTGTTCAAATAATGAGAAGTTTGGAGGACTGCATGTTTTAAACACGAATATTTCTTATTTTAACATCTTCATTCAACGGAATAATCTCATTGATTTGGGCTATAAAGGTCCAGCCTAAACATGGACTAATGGTCGTTCTATGGATGGATTGATTCTTCAGCGACTGGATAGAGTTCTTGCCAATCCAGAGTGGTGCATCGAATTTCCAAATGCGACTGTCCTTCATCTTCCCATGATAGCAAGCGATCATGCACCAATTTTTTTGAATACTTGTAGGAATATTTCTAGAGCTCCTCCTGACTATAAATTTGAAGCAATGTGGCTTTCTCACCCTGAATTCTTAGAGAAGGTAAGAGAATACTGGCCTGAGGATGAAGATGAAGAAATTCAATCTAAGCTACGGAAGTTAGGATCTTACCTAACAGTATGGAGCAAAAACAGAATAGGCTGTGTTAAACATAGGATTGTGTTGATAGTGGTTTTTAGTTCAGGGTTAAATTTGTAAAAGTCTATCTACCCGACCCGGCATCAGATGTAGTAGACATTGATATGTCTATATTTCGCAGGGAATTTGGAGAATATATCAAAATCTGATGAGCGCCTATGTCTCTCTTCATATTATATTGAAACTCAAACTCCTATATAAATTGTTCACTAGTATAGAGCCTAATGAGTGTATAAGCTCCTAGTTGCATTACTCACAAATGTCGGAGCCTCACTGAGTACTTCTCTTGTGATATGTTCCCTGGCATAACCCTTAATATCGGTATGGCATGAAGGATTTGTGTTCACTCGCAGCAGAGTAGCACGGATTTCCAAGTACCAAAGTTAAGGCCCTTGCACAAAGTACTCAATCAGGAAGCATACTGCTATCTGTAAATAAAGAATTCTGTGTCAAAAACATAGAATTCAATCAATTTTGTGATAATTCACAAAATTCATGAATCTGACTAATTTGCAAAAATTAGGGTTTTGCGCCCTGCGCAGTATATTAGGCCCCGTTGGTCGAAATTATGCTTAAGCAACTAAGCAATTGATCCGCCGCGGATTAGTAGGTGCAAAGTCCTACTCAAAATCAGAAAGCAAAGAATAATGGAGCCGCGGAGAAGGAGCAACGATGAGAAGAAGCGTGGCCATACCATAGGCTAGCCGGCACCACTTGGCCACGCCCCATGCCGCCTAACCGGCCCTTATTCTCTCGTCGACCAATCGGATCGTTTTTAAACTTGCCACACTCCCATGAGTTGTGGCTAGGCCCACACTTGCCGGCCCTATTCCCCATCGACCAATCAGGTCGCATTAAACCTGCCACGCGCACCAAAAGGTAGCCACGCCCATGCTTGGCCAGCCCACTACTTTTATTAAACAATCAGGTTGCTCTAAACCTGCCGCAACATTAACAGAGGTGGAAATTGCGTCAAGTGGTTGCCATGCCAAGTTGGATTCCCAAAACCGCGCCAACGAGCATGCCGAGCGCACATGCCAAAGCGGCATGCCAAAACATGCCAGACGCACATGCCAAATGTGTCACCTTGCCGCAATAGCACGCCAAACGTGCCAACGTTCCATAAATAGAGCACCTACGTGCCAACCCACTTTCTGTTCGTAGCCAACGCCACAACAGACTTCAATTTGGCTATCCTAACCAGAAGCACGACCATGCTCTAGTGGCGGTGGATGAAGCCCTAATTTCTAGTCGTGGCACAAACTATGCCACTTCGGGCCCACAACATGCCATGAGCCGTGGAAACCCAATTAAAAGCGTCACAACATGCCACTCGTGGAAATATTGACTCATGTGGCCATTTTCACATAACGACATGGCTACGGCACCGTTTACAAGAAAAACTGCGGTGCCACGGCCACATGCCGCATACCATATGCGCTAATTAGGGTTTCGACATGCCAAACCCTAATTTAGGCAAAATTGTTACGCCAATCGAGCCAAATAATATTCCACAGAGCATTGGGATTGATGTGACGACTGGAACTGATGTTACCACACCACATTTGAGTCTTAACACTAATGTGCCAAAATCTAGCGGCCATGGCTACATCAGGCATTACTTGCACCATCGTGCCACTCGGGCATGCACAAGCTATGCTAATGGGTCCATGCCACCTAGGACCCAATTAGGCGGCATGCACAAAACTATGCCAGCCATTTGAGTCTTAACACTAATGTGCTAATGGCTACATCGGTGTGCGTTAAAGGCGCCGCTACATCATTGGCGTGTGCCAATGGCGCCGCTGTGCCATTATCATGCACCAACAGGATGTGGACATAATCAATGGCTACCCTTCCTCATGAGATGCAATCTCAGCCGTCCAAGTTCGCCACCGAACTGACGGGCCCGTGGAAAGTTTTAGGCGACCAGCCAAGACGGGCCTAATAGCATCACATGCTATTTTCTTGCGGCAAGTCTCTTGACTTTGACTTTGCCATACGTAGCAAGCTGCTACACATTTTATACGAAAACACTCGAGACATCAAACATGTCACAAACTGGGGGATACTCATCAGGGTATTGGTCTGGCGGTTTACAGCGTGCGTGGAATACGCCCGTTATAAGAAAGTGTCAGGAAGCGGGACAGTTAGTGGCGGCAAGAAGTAATGGGTGTAAACGGATCCACTTCCTTCATCGTGGAAGCACGGTTTCTGACGGTTACACGTTACTCCACTCTTCCATCACTCAATCGTTCCCACTTCCTACGAGACCAGGGTGCGTTTAATTATGACTTGTATTTAAATAGGTTTTACCTATTTCCACCAAACAACAAGTTTTTGGTCGGAAACAACATAGTATCCAGAAATCACCAAGAACTGATAGTTTTTCACTCTGCAAGCCAGTTCCACTTTCTGATACAAGTCATAAAACAAGCCACATCTTCAGAATTAACCATTCTGGTCTCAATACTCTCTTTGCCTCCCTCCCTAAGACCAACCCTTCTCTTTTCACTTTGTGACCGAAGCAAGCCCGGGAACAACCATTTCTTGGTTTAGGTCGGATTGTGCATGATTGATCTCTCGAATCAAAAGTACTCTAAATGCAAGTGCATTGTTTAGGGTTTAGATTCGTTTCTCATCCACACACCCAAAATTACCAAAATCAGCAGAAACAGTTTTCACCCATAAACAGATTGCCATTCTCAAAACCAAACTCTTAAAAGTTCAATCTTGGAGACCCCCAACGGCTAATATCCAAAGGGAAAAATTGATTTTGGCTGAGCTTAACGATTATCTCATCATGGAAGCTACCTATTGGGATCAACGTATGAAGCAACAGTGGGCTAAGGATGGTGACAGGAATACAAGGCACTTTCATCTATCTGTTCAACAGAGAAGACGCAAAAATACCATTAGCCATTTAATGGATAATAATCAAAACTGGGTTACAAATCAGAATGAAATCTCTCATATGCTTGTTCATCATTTCCAATCTTTGTTCCAACAACCTACCATGCCAGATACTTCATAATTCGCCATTCAGGCTCAAGATAGGTTCAATATGGATAACGAAGCTTTATGTAGGGTTCATACGATGGAAAAAATTTGGGCAATTGTTTCTCATATGGGCTCTTTTACATCTCCTGTGGCCGATGGTTATTCTCCGTTTTTTATAAAAATATTGGCCTACTATATGTATCGATGTATTTAGATCAATACAAAAGATATTCTTTGCATCGCTTTTATTTTCCGGATCTTCTAAACCACACCAACATAACATTGATTCCAAAAATCATGAATCCAAAGAACTCCGCAGATTTTCGTCCAATAGCCTTGTGTAATGTGCTATACAAGATTGTAACAAAAATTCTCTCCAATGGACTCAAGCCGTATCCGGATGATTTTATTTGTTGGTCTCAAAATGCTTTTGTTCCAGTCGTCGATTCTAGACAACATCATCATTGCTAAAGAGTTATTGCATTCTATGAACAACTCGAGAGCCGAGAATGGCCATTTTGCTTTGAAGGTGGATATGGCAAAAGCTTGCGATAGAGTTAATTGGAGTTTTCTCGGAGATATGTTGGGGATTATGGGAATATTTGGTATGACTCATTCTCTTATCATGGTTTGTATCACAACGCTTCTTTTCTCAATAAATCTAAATGGTTCTCCACAAGGATTTTTTTAAAGTGAAAGGGGTATTCGTCAGGGTTGTCCTTTATCGCCTACTTTGTTCATAATATGCTCGCAAGGATTATCTCTTCTCATGCATCATTATGAAATTCAAGGTCTCTATCAAGGTTATAAAATAAATAGATGGGCACCTACAATCTCTCACTTGATGTTTGCAGATGATTTGTTTTTATTTGGTGAAAATACAAGAACCAATGTGAAGAATTTAATGAAGCTAATGAAAGAGTATGCGGATATGTCAGGTCAGCTAATTAACTATGATAAATCTTCTATTCATTTTAGCAGAGGTATTCCATCTCTGAGAAAGCAAACCACTATTCAAGATTTGGGTGTCAGGGAAATGACGGTGGACGATAAATATCTTGGAATTTATCCTTTGAAATCCGATTACAGGATATCAAGCTCTGATTTCCTTGTTGACAAAGTTTCTTCTATATTGCCGGGTTGGAGAATTCATTTTGTAAATTTGGCTGGGATAACAGTTCTATCAAAGTCAACTATCTCTGCAATTCCCATTTACTTTATGCGTTTTTTCTTGCTACCAAAGGGAGTGACTAAATAAATTGAACAAACTCAACGTAGTTTCTGGTGGGGTCATACGACTGAGGAACGTAAGCTTCATTTTATAAATTGGACAAAAATGGAATTACGAAAAGAATTTGGAGGGCTGGGAATCAAAAACACGGAGCTGATGAATATAGCATTAATCTGCAAACTCGTCTGGAGATTCTTGGAAAATGAAGATGATATGCGGGTTAAACTATTAACTGCAAAATATGTTCAAGATGCTTCATTTTGGGCAGTACAAAAACCTGAAAAATGTACAGCAACATGGGGCAGTATGTTGGAAGTTCGTCATATTCTGTAGAATAAAATTTTCTGGCAGGTGTCTGATGGTACTAAGATTCATATCTGGGATGACCCTTGGCTGCATCAAATCTTGGAACATCTCATCATAAGGCCCCATGTAATGCCTGTTAATATCTCTAAAGTTGTTGACTTAATTTCTCCAACAACAAGGAATTGGAATCTTGCTCTTCTGAATGATTTATTCTCCCATGAAATTGTTCAACATATAACTTCAATTTATCTGAGTTCAGAGGTGGAAGGTGCTGATACTTTAACTTGGGCATATACTCCGTCTGGGAAATTCTCTACAAAATCTTGTTATCACATGCTGGCCAACAATACTCCTACTATATCGGATTTAAGTGCTTTTTCTTGGAGAAAATTTTGGTCCTTTACCAAATTACTTCTGAAGATTCAACTGTTTATTTGGAAGGTCATTCATAATGGGATTGCAATTAAAAGAAATATAACAGGTTTGTCTCCCACATTGAAATTATTTGTCCTTTCTGTCGTCAGGAAGATGAAACCACTTCTCATATCTTGTTTTCATGTACGTGGTCAAGAATGGTTTTTGAAAAAGCAAACCTGAGTTTTAACTATTTACTGCCGAAAAATAGTTATTTTCAACTCTTGATAGAATGGATGGAAAATAATCATGATAATGAGTTCATTAAGAGAATGTGCATACTATGGAATCTATGGAAAACAAGAAATGAGATGGTTTTCTCAAATTCTAATTTCTCAGTGGATTTGGTTATAAAACATGCGTTACATGATTTTGATCTTTCTATGATTGGAGTATCAATGGAAAATGGTATTAATCCTCCTACTGTTTGAAATCAAGTTTGGTCTCCTCCTCATCATCCATATATAAAGATCAATGTTGATGCTGCCTTTATACCCAATAATGGAGCGGCTGGTGCTATTGCACGTGATCATAATGGAAACTTCCTAGGCTGTGGTACGAAAACTTTTATTGCCACATCCCCTTTATTGGCAGAATCCGTTGCTTGTAAACTTGGTATGGAGATGGGTAAATTATTTATGTTCAACAAGATCATCATCGGAGGAGATGCTATTAATGTTACTACATCGATTTTAGGAATCACTTCGGATATCCCATGGAGTATAAGGTTTGTAATTTTAGAAATTAGAGATCAAATTTCTTACTTTGATGATGTAATTTTCCAGTCAGTCCCTAAAAATGCAAACTGTTTGGCATATGCATTGTGTCAACATGCTATGCATGACTCTGTAAATATGTGGTGGAATGTTGATTCTCCACCTTGTTGTATCCTTTCAAACCTCAACCATTGAGGTATTTTACTAAATTGGACTCGTTAACACTTTGCAAAGACTGTTAACACTTTGCAAGACGTTCTGTTTGTTTATTCAAGTTGGTCGGGACAGAAAACAAACTTTCAAAAGTCTTCTATCCACTTCAGTAAAGATGTTGATCGTGCCAAACAATTGGAGGTAGATGGTCTCTTGGGTATTCCAATTATGCAGGATAATGAGAAATATCTGGGTGTGTATCTTCTCAAATCGATAAGCAAATATCATCATATAAATTTTTGGAGGAGAAGATGAGGACCAAATTGCTGTGTTAGAAGCGACATTTCCTAAATCATGCGAGCGTAACTATTTTAATTCGGGGAGTACTTGCTCTAATCCCATCTTACTATATGGCAAACTGTCTCATTCCAAAGAAAATGTTATCCAACATAGAGAAGATCATGAGAGCTTTCTCGTGGGGTCACAACACGGACGAAAGAAAAATGCATTTCATCAATTGGAGGAAGCTCACCAATCATAAAGCTACTGGTGGGCTGGGTCTCAGGCAACTAGAAGACGTGAATAAAGCACAAATTGGAAAACTCATATGGAGATTTCTAACCGACAATCAGAGTTTATGGGCTACTATTTTCAATGCAAAATACCTGAAGGGCATCAGCTTCTGGAATTGCAATAAGCCTAAAATTTGCTCTTCCACTTGGAGCGCCATGCTATCTATTAGACCTTTAATGATAAAGGGAATTGCGAGTCTATATCAATCCTCCATGATCCTTGGATTCCGAGGCTTAATGGGTTTAAACCTATTACTGGAGACTTGACAAATGAGGGGCTCACTGTAGTGAAGGATTTACTCAACCCCGATGGAGCTAGCTGGAACCAGAATCTCCTAGTCGATCACTTTTCGCGCTTGGAGGTTAACTGCATCAATGATATCTATGCTTCCAGGGAAGTGGGTGAAGATAAGATGTTGTGGATCCTCAGTAAGAAAGGAGTGTATACTACTAAAAGTTTTCACAAGTTGTTAGCTGACACTAGAGGTTCTCAACTAACCCCAATTTCTCTTTTGAGTGGAGCAAGTTCTGGAAAATTAAATCAATGCCACCAAAAGTGCACATCTTCATATGGAGATTGCTAAATAATGGGCTTGCAGTTTCAACTAATATTGGTAAATTCAATAAGAACCATGATATGAGTTGCAAACTTTGCCATGGAGATGTTGAGTCTGCTAACCATAAAGATGGAGGATGTAGTAGCTGATTTCCCACACAACCATCTCTTCACCTAAATTTTAAATATAAGTGCTAGAAATAAATGTCCGTGGTTTTGCAACCTATTCTACATTTGCTTCTCCCTTGGGCATTAAAAGATCATAGTGGAGACAATACAACTAATATTTCCTTAATTTCAGATTTATCGACATCTTACTATCAATGATCTCTACCATCATCTATTACGCCAGTTGCAACCGTTGTTGATAAAAGATGGAGGAACCATCTTTAGTTAGTGTGATGATGAAGGAACGAGCGAAAGCGACTTGAAAAGTACTCAAGCTTGCGAATGTGGAAGGCGAGAAATGAATCCACTTTTGAGTCCAAGAAACCTTATACTGCTATGCTGTAATGCAAATAAAAATTTAGATTAGTGATTCAAGAAGCTATCATGATATTTGGAACTAATGCTTATATGATGCACTTTAGGTACATTGCTCTACAACAATCAATCTACAAGTGTGGTCCTTATGGAGAGGAACAATGATCCAAAATCTTTTTATTTTTTTGTAAGTAAAATGTTCAAGGAAAGTGGTACTTAGCTTTTGTGGTTTGCATGTAAGTATATGATTTTAGCATCCTTGGACTTGAACCCCATATTCTCGCACCATACCAATTGCGTGCTAATCCTCATTTGCGAAATTAACTTGCGTAGATAAGACCAAACCGTGCTATTCTCGAAGTGTTTCAAATAAAAGACAACCGTACGCTCCTTGCTTAAGTAGATAATGTCTAGATTATACATTTTTTCCCCTCTTTGGGGAGCATCAAAATAAATGTTGTTTCGTTTGTGATAAAAATCACAACGCTTTTGTTCTTATCCTTTCTTCATTCTTTCCTTTATTTCCTTCAACAATTTGTCTTTTCTTCTTCTCCGAATATGAAAATCTTCCATTGAAACCTTGGTTTTTCTTCCGTGAATTTCACCATAGAAACCTAAATTTTTTTCTCTTACTCTTTCATGTCAAAGATGGACTGCTAGAAATTTAAATAGACACATAAGATTTTTTTACGTGGTTCGATCAATGTGATCTACATTCTTCACTATGATTGTTGAGGTTACATTTGAATTACATTGAGAATCTCCATTAATGGATATTTTCTAGAGTTTCAGATCTAATTATTTGGGAAGAAGATGATAAAGAGATTTATTTGGACATCCTCGCAAGAGTGTAAATATTAAATCTACTTTAGTTCTCGCAAGATCTTCACACTTTCTTCATGTTTCTACCATCGTCGGTGGAAGGCGAGAAATGAAGAAATAATTGCCACCGCCACAACAATCAATCTACAAGTGTGGTCCTTATGAGAGGAACAATGATCCCCGCCGAAGAATCGCAAGAAATTTCAAGAATCTTTAAGGGTTGCTCCTCCCATTTTTCGGTGAGAAGATAATCCTTTAATCGCCGAATCCAAGGCCTTCCTTAATGGTGCTCGTTTGCCAACGACAACCAGATCTGTATGTGTATCATTGAAGGGGATGCTAAATCTGTGGTAGAAGCCATCAAAGACCCTAGCAAGCTCCCACATTGGCAGGTCAAACCAATCTTAGCTGATCTCCGGAAGTTGGCTAGTAATATACCTAGTATTGAATTCAATTACGTCAAGCGAGAGGGTAATGAAGTTGCTCATGTCCTTGCTCATTATGCTCTTACCAACCATGTTTCTAACAGTTGGCTAGTCTCCCCCCTCTCGTATTGTCGATGCCTTGACATCTGACCTTGCTGCTTAGGTAGTTTGTTTGTTTTTCTGTTTCCCCTGTCAAAAATAAATAAATAAATTGGGCTCGTTTGAGCTCTACTCCCTTCAAAAAAAAAAAAATATATATATATATTATGGTACGTCAGATAACCATTTTGCATGTTTCATTACTTCAGTCCATTACACAATTTTTCGGTTTACGGTTACCCCTCATTTCATCCTTACAAAATTATTACATTCGGGACTCACAAACTAACAAAGAATATCCCGACACGTGTTATTGGTACTGGAGACAAACAAAAATGTCGCAAATCGACAAAGAAATCCTTTTCATTAGCACATAATCCGCATATTTATGAAAGAACCTTTATGAAGTTAAACTAGTAATTTTAAAATAATTTTGTGAATCAACGATTCACGATTTCTTATTCGTTTCTGTAGTCTAGAGACTCTGTACCGAAACCAATTGAGTCCATTCACGATTCAATAACCAAAAAAGAAAATATCGACCAATAATAATAACAAAATAAAATAAATACTGAGAAATTTCCCACGCTGATAACTGCCAGAGGAAAAATAATAGTAATAATAACTCCTAAAATTGAAAATAGTCTGTAAGATCCCATTTCTCAGATTCACAACTATGCAACCAGAATTAGTATCTCATTACAGAATCGAGAAATTTCGCAGAAGAAACCCTAGAATTTGATTCTACACACAAGATTTGTTGAATGAGAACGCGCTATTCTCCATTCGTCGCGTTTGTTAATGAAGAGATCTTTGATTTGGTTAGTAGAGTTGTGACAAGTTTTAAATAAAGTTAAGTTTTGATCTCTCCTGTTGTCTGTATTTTAGTTAGATTTTTTTAAAAGCCATTCCAGATTTGTATTATTCATTATAGATTTAGTATTACCTATATTTACAGTTGAAAGAGATTTAATATTGAAAACAAGTTATTTGTTGATATATACATATACATTTATTATTAGGTTGGATTTCTATTTGAGACAAATTAGAAATTTGATCTTATAGTGATAGGATTAGAATCTTTGATTTGGAATAGGAATAGGATAGTTTATTGGTTTTGGATTGGTTTCAGAAAGATTTATTGATTTGTATACTTCGGAGGGATTTGGAAACAAGAGAGTTAATTGATAAGTAGAAGGGAGATGAAAGGGAAACCAATTGGTTTGGAAGGACAATGACTGGAGGGTCATTGGGGCAGCGTACATCGAGTTATGGATCATTGCAACAACAACAACAACTTCAGAATAGTGTTGCATTGCTGCCAATTCAAACCACACCAGTTCCACGGAAACAAGGAAAGATGCTGTTATCTGGTTCTAGAGAGAAGGAAAGGTTTCTTCCTCGGATCTGTAAATTTGCTGGACGAAGGAGGGTTGGAATGCTTCTCCTAGTCGTTGTTTCTGTTGTGGTTTTCATGTCTGTATTATCTGCTGTTAATAAAGGTTTGATACTTTATCTCTTTCTTTCTCCTTTTAGTTTTGATTTTATCCTTGTTAAGAGAAGTGCTCCAACTTCAGTGCTACTGCAATTTTATCTTTGGTTTATAATTTCCTACTTACTATTGATATCAGATGCGGGCTAAGGTTAGTTCTTTTTTTCCAACTGAGAACTAGCATCAAGGATTACAATGATGCAAAACTTGTTTTTATTGAGTTGATAATGAATGAATTATTTCAAACTTATAAGAAAACTTCACAAACCATGTGTACCACAGTGGCAAACTCAAGCCTGTTTCTACCCCATTTGACCCATCCTCTTAACTTGCGTTAGGGAAATGGCAATGAGACCCTAAACATGTAGGGATATGTGTAGTGGCTCTTCCTATAACAATGCCTCCCAATGAGTACGAAATTATTGATTTTCTAAAGAAAAGTTCAGAGTTCAAACCATAGCCAGACGCAACTGAATAGTTTGGCAGATTTGGCTTTCAGTTGGATGAGAGTTTTGTGTCTTCAGATTTCAGGGCTCACTGAGTACTAATTGTTATAGTCCATGCTCTTTTTCGTAGTTATGATCATAGCAGTGAGTTATATTCTACATGCTGACATATCAGTTGTAGGTTTCAGCTTATTTCAGCGTCTTTCCTTTGTAGTCAGTCTTTGCAGGATATTTTGGTCAGACATGTACATTCATGGAATATTTCCTCTATTTGCCCCAATTGCTTGCACAGCGTATCAGCTTCTAATGTATACTTTACACTTGAACTGAATTTTTGAGAGGGTATACTATGTTCATTTCAGATGAAGATATACCAGAAGGCCCTGATTCGAGCAGTAGGTCAACTATACATATCCAAGGAAATAGTCCTGGTGGTTTCATGCCTTCAAACGATACTGATTCTTCCCATGGGGAAAAAGAAGACAGAATGGATAGTAACTCTACTGTACCAAATAATGTGCCAGTAAGTAGGGAAATTAAAGCTACGTCTGCACCAACTTTTTCTCCTCCTACCTCTCCGCCCCTCCTTCTCCTCCCCTCCTCCTTCCCCTCCCCCTTTTCCCTCCTCCTCCCCCTCCTAATTCTCCTCCCCCTTTTTCTCGCACATCTGCTGTGGTTGCCCTTCCGCCAGGTCATCCATGTGAAAAGTTTACACTTCCCCCTCCTGCTGACAAGAAACGGACCGGTCCGCGACGTAAGTTTGAATTCTGTAATGCGCAAAATCATTAAGTGATTGCACTTTCCAATATTTGCATGTTATTGTTTATATATCTATTAACCGCCCTTGCTCTGTTGTTACTACTTTACTGCTACATTGTTGATAAACTTTTGTTATGTCTATTCTCATTCAGCATGCCCAGTATGTTATCTTCCGGTTGAGCAGGCCATAGCTAGTATGCCGAGTGTCCCATCCTCCTCTCCTGTACAGAATTTAACTTATGTTTACGAGGAAAAGCCAATAAGTACTGAACCATTTCCATCTGGAGGCTCTGAGTTTGGTGGGTTTCCTTCTTTACAGCAGAGAACTGATTCTTTTGAGATAAAGGAATCAATGAATGTGCACTGCGGGTATGATGTGTTTTACTTTGATATTTTCAACACTTAATTAGTCTCCTCATAATGTCGTTCTACATCATTCGTTTCATCTGTGTTTTTCATGTACCCGTTACCAGATCTTGATGTTTGTGTTTTTGTTGATTAGATTTGTCAGAGGAACACAACCTGGTCGCCAGACTGGATTTGACATGGATGATGCTGACCTTCGTGAGATGGAACAGTGCCGCGGAGTTGTTGTTGCATCAGCCATATTTGGTATAATGAGCTTTCGACCCTCTCTAATCATTTCTGTAATGTATTTCTATGGCTTTCACTTTTATGACATCCATGTTACTGAGCAGGTAACTATGATGTATTACAACAACCGAAGAATATGAGTGAAACTACAAAGAAAGATGTATGCTTCTATATGTTTGTGGACCAAGAAACAGAGGCTTACATGAAAATTCAAGTCTCCTGGATGGCCAAAATAAGGTTGGCCTATGGAGAATTATTGTCGTATATAATCTTCCTTACTCTGATGCAAGAAGGAACGGAAAAAGTAAGCGAACTTTCACTTCTATAATTGTTTCTTTTTGATTCTGGAAGTAATAGTACGTCAGAGTTATCTAGAAACATTACTAGAAGAATAGTCCTCTCCTTTGAACATTTCTTGGTGCAGCATTTCATTCTTCTGATGGTTTTACTCTGGGATGAAATACTCGTGGCAGGTTCCTAAGCTTCTGTTACATAGGATTTTTCCTAATGTGCGGTATTCTCTTTGGGTTGACGGAAAGCTAGAGCTTGTGGTGGATCCTTACCAACTCCTCGAAAGGTACATTTTCCTTCTTTATCTCATATTCTCATGATAAATGTGGAGAACTCAGATGTTGGTCTTGAACTATGATTTTATTGTAGTGTTACTGCAATGCAAAGTTCTGTTACTGAATGCTGCAGGCTGCAGCTGTCCATGCATTAGCTGTAGTATTGCAGCCAATATTTTTAATATCTAAACTAAATGTACAAACTTGGATGTTGTTATCCATCTGTTCTATCAGGTTCTTGTGGCGTAAGAATGCCAGTTTTGCTATCTCCAGGCATTATAGAAGATTTGATGTGTTCATGGAAGCAGAAGCTAATAAAGCTGCTGGAAAATATGACAATGCATCCATTGATTTCCAGGTTGAATTTTACAGGAGAGAGGGTTTGACTCATTATTCTGAGGCAAAGCTTCCAATCACCAGTGGTGGGTAAAACATTTTTAACCACTTTAATTCTTATACTTATTTGATAGTAACAGTAATCAAAATTATGAATCATAATTTGTTAATATGATCTTCTTTTCCTTTCAATTTTGGATCCAACTATGCGCTTCTACAGATGTTCCCGAAGGATGTGTGATCATTAGGAACACATTCCGATAACAAACTTGTTTACTTGTTTATGGTTCAACGAAGTCGATCGTTTCACTTCTAGAGACCAGATCAGTTTCTCTACTGTGAGAGACAAGATTATGTCAAAAGTTGACTGGGGTGTGAACATGTTTCTTGATTGTGAAAGACGAACTTTGTGATTCAGGTAATAATTCCATTCATTTCCTCTTCTTTTTTTTTTTTTTTTTTTTTTTCAAGAGAAGAATCTGCCAATTTGTTCACCAAATGCTATAAACCTCTTACATGCATCTGCGTTTCAAAGTTTTGCCAGAATGACTAAAATCTGCACTGTCTTGTATTTTTCATTGTTACAATTGTGCAGGCATATCATAGAGATTTGCTAGAGCACATTGCTCCACCGACTGCCATTATTGTTCATCCTCCACCATTACCTTTCACCCCCACCCCCACTTCCACTCCCACCTCCATTGGATAAGACTAACGATTTGTCGAGCAGTATACCATCACCAGATACGGTTACAGAGGCGTCCACAAAGATTGGTGGCAGAAGGCGGGAAGGGATAGAAGATCTGGTTCTAGACGTCGCAATCCCAAAACTGCAACCCAATAACAGCAGAGGGACACAAACACTTCATTTAGATGTTGTCAGAATAGTTTTTCTTTCTTTTTATTTTTCCCATGCATTCAGAATTATTCATCTCATGGGAAGGAGAATTTGAGCACATGAGTGTAGAGAAGAGAGGTTTATGACGGAACAATTTTGCTGGATTTTTTTCTTTTTCTTTTGCCATTTTCTTTGTTCCATTACCTATTATTCATTGTTGCTGTAAATAATTTAATTTCTAAATAAAACTAGTTTCTCACCCGTGCGATGCACGGGTCTGTTTATTGTTTATGGAATATTTAATGCTCTTTTTTATATAGAGAATATATTACAAAACCAAAGTGTGCAAGAAATTAAAATAAATAAAATTTCATAACTTATCGAGTTATCAGAATTATCTTTATTATAAGCTA
>JAJJWW010016680.1:0-95753 GCA_023531295.1 Papaver armeniacum
GAAAAGAAGGTGAAAAAGAATAGTGTTTCCTTGGCATTGTTGATTTTGGTGGAAATGGTGATGAGAAGGAAAACTTGAAGCTATTGGATTGGATAGAGTTTTTGTTTCGGATCAATTGGTTTTAGTCCGTTTTTCTCGTGTTTAATCGGGTGTGTCAAGGCGTTCAAAATCTTTGTAGTTTTGAGCTATTGGATTGCCTTATTGAGATTACATCTTCCACATATATTACGCGGATTATTTAGTGTGGATGGTTGCGGTGTAAGATAGCTCTCTTATGTCTGACTTTTTTTTTGGTGTTCCAGTAACACCTATTACTTAAATAAGTGAATTTAATTTGTAATGACATTGGTACCAATTGAAGTATTATTCCACTCCTAGATGACGTGGGTGCGCCTTCTCGGGATTAACATTTGAAGGTGAGTTACCGTTCCCCGAAATGTACAATGGATTAGTTTGTTTTTGATATGCCTATTTTATGCTTCCAATCGTGTTTTTGATCTTACAATTTAATTTTATGCTTAGGTTTGTTTCTTTTTCTGCTTTGCTTTTTTTCTTAAAAAAAAATCACGTGTTTTAGGTTTCTTTTGTATGGAATATTTTTTTTTTATTAATCGCTTGAAGCATATTATTATTATAAGAAAATATTGCCGGAAAATTTATTTAATTTTGTCTACTATATTAGGTCACCTTGATGTTTTATCACTTTTTTTATTTTGAAAAGGTAGGGTAAATATTGATAACTAGATGCCGAGGATAAAAAACTATAGAGTAATACATGAAAAAAAAAAGCAGATTTACAATAATTATAAAGAGTTCTTTCGAAGAGTTTATTTGGACATACAATACATACATCATCCTATTGCCATCACAATCGCTTCAGATGAGTGTTTTATCACTTATCATGTTGCAAGAGATTCTTTAAATGTTTTTAGATAATTTAGGTTATTATGCGAGTTTAAAGATGGTGATGTTGTTATCTGAAAAATTACGCCAAATCTGAATGTTTTGTATTGCTCATGAATTCAGTGACATGGCGCATGTTTGTTAGTTACTCTTTCCATAGTGACACGGTGCATGTTTGTTAGTTACTTTTTCCATTTTGGAAAATTTTTCGCCCACCTTAATTATTTTGCAATACAATTGGTGTGGCTGGGTCATGCCTGAAAATTATGACATCTGAATTGATTATTGTGCAATATTATTGGTGAGGCTGGGTGAGGCTAACCATGCATGGAAATTATGAAATATGAAGTGTACATGGTTCTTATATAAATATAGTCACTTCAAATAGGCAAACCTACTTTTATATATATGATCTTTTTGTTTTTAATTATTTTTTAATAAGAGGAAGGATCTCTTCACGTTTTTATTCGCACATTATCTCACACGTTAGATGTAACTTTTGTGAATAAAAACTGAACCACAATGTTTTTGAAGCTAATATTTTGGGGATATGTTCCTCTTATCAAGTTCTATATGCCTGCCAAAAATGAACATACTAAAAATCCGTTAATTCTGAACGTCTCATTTTCAAAGTAGTAAATGGTGGTGTTATACTGTAAGGATCCTTAAGTAGGTCAATGACTATTGACTAATTGAATGGACAATTACGTCGCCTAATCACTTAATAATTAATTAAATTTGAACATTAATCTATGTTAATTATTAAAATAATTATTTGGATAAACCAATAGCACCATCGGATAGATCTTGAAAATTTTAAAGAAACGCACTATTTGGAAGCGTTATTCGGATACCGTATGGGGAAGTTATGTCACTTGGAAATTTAGATGCGAAGCTGGACTTTGGTCAACTGGGGTTGACTGCGGGATTGACCAAACTAGTGATATACTAGAGTTTGTTATTTAATTATAGTTAAGCTAAATTAATTATGATTAGGTTTACTAAATCTTCTGACTTAGTATCAATATTAACGGGTGAAATCAAGAGGGGAGTCATCATATATTCACGTGGGAAGTAGGAGGTGGTGGAGTTTACTTGTATTTGAAATGTTATTCTAAAGTAGGTGCTGTTTGTGTAGGGTTTTGATAAGAATAGAGAGAGTATTGAGGTGAAACATTAGGAGAAGAAAAGAGAAACAGTGAGTAAATGTATTTAAACTTAGGAAAAGTTGATGATCATGATGAGATGAGAGTTTTCAGAAAAGAAAGAAGAACAAAGAGTGTTCTTGGTGTTCATGATAGAAGACATGATGGAGATGATGAAAATTAGGTTCTAAACAATCTTTAAACCAAGGTAACCCTTTTAATACTTTCTTTTAGGTAATTGATGATTTGGGTTTGTGTTGAATCATGGAATGGATTGAAAACAAATAAATTCTTAGTCATGAAATATGTGTCTCTGCCATGTTTTGTATAATGAAAATGATCAACTTATGTTATGAATTAGAGTTCGACCCAAGCATGAGACTTTTAGAAGAGTCTCTTATATTTCTATATAGATTGAGTTTGCTCAATTTGGATAATCCTATAATTAAATATGAATTTTCAAAGTTTAGCTGTTGCGACTGAATTTCTGGAAAACAGCAGTGAATTAGAGACTAAACATACTTTTCTAGGTATCTTCGGATCCGAATTGGATTCTGGTGAAAACTACAAAGTTGAAGAGGAGACTGTAACCTTTCTAATGAGCCATTAATAGCTTTGTTTGGATAAAAATTGAGAAGTCTAGAGACTCTCAAAGTTGAGTGCATGTGCTGTGTACAAGTGTAAGAAACTTGAAAAGAAATATTCAAAAGTGCATGTCAAGTGTTTGATAAATTGACCGACTGAACTCTTTAAGTCAGTGAGTCAGTGAACTGACTCGAGTGCCAGACCGGGTCAGATGGTAGGGTGATGGACCGAGTTAGTGGGCGGGTTGTCGAGCCGGTCCGAGTTGGCCCGTGGACCATGAATTGAGCCGGTTTTCTTATTTTGATGTTTTGTACCCCTTAAGGTCCGATTTAGCTTCCGGATCCTTCTACAAAGTTGTAGGGTTTTTCAAGAGCTTTCCAATGGTACCCAATTTGACCTCATCTGGATAAGTAAATATTAATTTATGCCAAGAACACTAAATGCCAGGTTATTGAACCATTGATAAAACTAAAACCATTAGTTATTTCCACTTGACCCATAACTGGAAACTTTTATGATATTTTGATATAAATATTATGTGAGCCTATTGGCTAAACTCTTAGAGTGCTTGTGTGTTTAAAGTAGTCTATATTAACAACCACCGACTCAATGGATAGAGTAGTGGATTTGGACTTCGAGGTGGGCATGGCTTGCCACCAAAACAGTGGGAACTCGTAATCTTCTTGTAATCATTAAGCTTTCTTATATTCTCATGAGCATGATGAGTCTTTACTATTCTCAGAGCATGGTTGTGTGTACTTTGATGTATGATTCCTATATCTTTAAGTATGTTGTATTTGTATGATGTTTGCAACAAGTATATTTGTGTGTGATATGCATTGTGAGATTTCCCTGCGAGGAGTGTCTGTGTTTCCCCACGGCTCTTAGCTAAGTTAAGTAAGGCGGTAGATCATCCGTCGACAATATTATGTAGTAGGGCAGAAATCATCCGTATGCTATTATTATAACTATTTCTTTAGTAGGGCGGTAGTTCATCCGTTATAATATTATCGCTTATTAATATAGTAAGGCGGTAGTTCATCCGTAAAACAATAGTACTTAGTAGGGCGGTAGTTCATCCGATTTATGATATTATATATACTATTCTATTTGAGGAAATCACTCGTGTGCATATTATGCTTGTTTGACTAACTTTCGATCTTGATGGTAATATTCTTAATCATGGTTTGTATGGGCACTCAGGACGATGTTATTATTGTTGATTAGGTTGCTTTCAAGGCTGCCTTCTCCAATGAGTTTGGCGAGGTTAGAGTGACACTTGCTTCGTGATGCTAAAATTGTTGTATGATTAGTTTCTTCTTGCTTTCTTTCAATTTATATTCTTTAGAACTTTGAAGCATATTAGTGATTACTTGAGAGTTATAGGTTATCATTGAGCCCCCATTTTGGGATGATGTGCTCACTTGTTCCCACTTCAGTTTTCAGTTATGAGAAGAAATTGTGCGCACGAAGACATCCGTTTCCGTATCTTAAAGCATAGACATTTTGTATATCTTTTATTTATTTATTTTTATAACTGTGAAACACACATTATTATATTCATATCACTTGAGAGATCTCCTTTTGTATATCATCAGAGTGTATGGGTCTGTCTTGGGATTAACTTATGTAATTATGGTTCTTGAAAATCGATAATATAGATTTTATGTTTCAGTTAGGTTGTAATCTTATTAGCTAAGCAGGTTTAGTAGTTGGGGTGTCACAAGTTGGTATCAGATCTTACATGGGCGATAGTAGATCGTACTTAGTACTCGACAGATAATCAAATTATTTAGAACTGGGTTGGGTTGTGAGATAAATCTTAATCAGTAAAAGGCATCAATAACTAAAAGATTTATTCGGTTGATTGATTTGTTGGTTTGTTTGTGAATACATTTTATGAAGTAAAAAATTGTAGGTTAAACCAATTTTATTATAATTGATTGAGATTAGAGAATGACTTGTTTAAAATTATGAACATGTAGTCAATGCAATACCGACAATTAGTTAGATTAGTAATTATAATAGATCCAAAATTTATTTAAAAGGGAGTACCTTTACAGGTACTTAACCCATTAATATTTTGAACTAGACACTAGTGTGAAGGACTTAGGTATCATCACCAGTTAGAATGTAATCTAGTGTACGGAAATCTAAAGCCCAAAGATTTTTAAATCTTCATGGTAGAAAATACCAGAGTTATGCTGAATTTTCATAGTTACATCGAAAATTCATTCAAAATTGTGTTCCAGTTCTCTAATTGTTATAGAAGTGAATTTCTTTTGAAATAATTAATTTAGTATACTCAAAATTAACGATAATAACTACCATCTAAGTTCTTATAGAATTCAGCTTTGTAAAAGATAATAATTTCAAGTTTAGATCACAGTGGATAACTTGATTTTCCATAAAATTGATTAATTCTTATTGGATTAATTTCGGATATTTGTGCTTCTATTATAAAATGGAATTGTGTGTTGTGATGTGTCTATTTGTGAATAGCTTTATGTATAACCGATGTGTGCTTAATTAAAGTATATGGAAATAGGTATACTAATAAATGCTACAAAAATCTAGATATGGATGGATCCAGATATTATTATTTTCGAAGTAAATAGAGTATATACACAAATTAAGGCACTAAAAATAGATGACAATATGAACTTAGACATTTACGATTAGAAATATTAATAGAGTCATTATCAACTGGTTAACATTTAGTGCATAGATTGGACAATAAATAATAAAAGAAATAATTATATATGTATATTTTAATATTTAATCGATTAAAATATAATAACAATGATGAGATTAATAACACCGTTGATAATAGTATTTGAATAATTAGGTTAATAACAAATTTATGGTAAATAATATATAGAATATATATAACAGTTAAGTTAAAATACCAGATATTATAAATTGACGTGAATTCAAAATGTGGATTAATTATATGGATAAATATATAACAAGCATGAAACTACATCAAATTAATAAAATTATTCAAGTATTAGATTATAAATATTAGTAGAGAAATTAGACATACTTATCTCGATGGAATACAAATTATTTTAATTTGAACCTAGAGTTACAAACTTTAGATCTTAGTTGTAGAAAACCATATAAATTTATGTTCCATTTCGTGTTTTGTGATCAAACTCATTTCAAATGAGTTGGATTTCGTGCGTTTGTAAGTATGAGCAGTACTTACATTGAGAGGTAGATCGATTTAATTTTCGAGGTCGAAAATTCTTATAAGGTGGATAGAATGGGAAACGATTTTGCTCTAGCAGCGCTAGAGCATTTTTGATCTAAGCGTAGAGTGGCTGGATGGGTGAATCCAATGGTGGTGGTGGTTTTTTAACTAGAATTGCATTTTTGTCCTTTGAGTAAAAACTCCACCGACAAACACCACCATTGGATCGAAGCCATCCAACGACTCCAGCTGACGCTTAGATCAAAATGCCTAGCGCTGCTAGATCAAACTTTTTTCCGATAGAATGTAAGGATCCTTAAGTAGGTCAATGACTATTGACTAGCCGAATGGACAATTACGTCGCCTAATCACTTAATAATTAATTAAATTTGAACATTAATCTATGTTAATTATTAAAATAAGGGCAAATTAATAAAGTGACCAGCTTCAAACCATATAATTAATAAACCGGCCAGATTTTTGAGGTCTTTCATAAACTGGCCTTTCCGTTAGTTTTTTCACTTGGTCCCACCAAAATGGTCCATCCAATTGACTTAGTCAATATTTGGGTTCAAAATTACCATTGTATCCTCACCCCTATATCTTACGATTCCAGCCTCTCTTTTATTTTTTATTTCGTTTCTTCTTCTTCTTGTTTCTGTCTCTCTCACAACTCATCCATCGAAACTAGGGTTAGAAATTCAGGTTATTGATGAGCAAGAAGTGATTCGCAGTGAAGACATGATTATTAGTGAAGTGGAAGAATAGTTTATTAGTGATGTTTGAAAATTTTGAAGTTTTAGGGTTTCCTTTGATGCAACGATGCAGCGAAGATGAAGTTCAAATCGAGGATGAACAAATCAGAATCCATGTAAAAATTTTAGAACCCACATATTATTTGACTTAGTATTTGATGAAAAATCATGTTTTTAGTGAAATCGATTGATTTGAATTCTAGGATTTGGGGTTTGTCCCCCTTTTTGGTTCTCTGAATTACATGATTTATGTGAATGATTTATTGCAATGGGTTTTTCAATAGCCTCTTCATCTCATCCCTGTCTAACTTTGGTTGCAATGGGTTTTTCAGTGTTTCTGAAATTTTCTTGTTCATTTGTGTTGCAGTTGAAATATGGTGATGAATGGTGAAGATTGATGAGTAGAAAGAGTTCCAATTAATGGGGTTGGGGTTATTTGAGAAGAATTAACACCAACAATTCTACCATCAACAACATAAGGTCTTATCAAATAGTTGATTTTATTTTTTTATTCTGAATTTGGGCTTTGATTTGTAATTTGGAGATCTTGTTAATGAATCAACTTAATCATAAGAATTAGACAGGGAAAAGATGAAGAGGCTCAGTTATGTATGGTCATGTGTTGAATGTATTGATTTTACAGAGATGTTGTGCTGTCGTTGTTCTGGTGGAGTTGCAACTGGAGTTGTAGGTGCTTTCTGGCTTGGCAGGAGTTATAGAAATGGAGATGGTGGTTAAGTTACATATGCAGTTGTGTGGGTTCAACTACATATGACAGTGCAGTTCCTTACAAAATCAAGTTTAGTTGCCACTAGGTAAGGGTGTAATTGCTGCAGTGAATAGGCTGAATGAGTTGCAAAGCTGAGTACAAGGTGTTTGTGAAAAGGCCTGAGTGACATTGCAGTTCCTTACAAGTTACAAAATCAAGTTTAGTTGCCACCAGTTCTTGAACCATGTTTATTTCGTTGGTTAACCATGGTTCTTGAGGTTATTTGAGAAGAATTAGGTATCAAAACAACAATAATTCTACAATCACGATGATCGTCATCAACATTATAAGGTCTTATTTAATGATTGATTTAATTTTTTGATTTTGAATTTGAGTTTTGATTTGTAATTTGGAGATCCTGAATATATACTTGTTTCCATATGAATTTGTTAATGAATCACTGTAATGAATTGAATTAGCTGGGAAGAAGATGAACTTGATAACTCGACCCAGTGAGCCGATTTAAGGGACTTAAATGTCTTTGGAGTGAGATGGATAACTGACACATAAGCAATAACTTCCGTCACCCGTTTTTTGAAAAAAACGGGATGGAAAAAGTCAGACTCGGCCAGTTTATATAACAATTTAAAAAAACGGCCAGTTTCTTAATTATGATCCAAAAAGGTGGTTACTTTATAAAAAAGCCCAAATAATAATTATTTGGATAAACCAATAGCACCATCGGATAGATCTTGAAAATTTTAAAGAAACGCACTATTTGGAAGCGTTATTCGGATACCGTATGGGGAAGTTATGTCACTTGGAAATTTAGATGCGAAGCTGGACTTTGGTCAACTGGGGTTGACTGCGGGATTGACCAAACTAGTGATATACTAGAGTTTGTTATTTAATTATAGTTAAGCTAAATTAATTATGATTAGGTTTACTAAATCTTCTGACTTAGTATCAATATTAACGGGTGAAATCAAGAGGGGAGTCATCATATATTCACGTGGGAAGTAGGAGGTGGTGGAGTTTACTTGTATTTGAAATGTTATTCTAAAGTAGGTGCTGTTTGTGTAGGGTGTTGATAAGAATAGAGAGAGTATTGAGGTGAAACATTAGGAGAGGAAAAGAGAAACAGTGAGTAAATGTATTTAAACTTAGGAAAAGTTGATGATCATGATGAGATGAGAGTTTTCATAAAAGAAAGAAGAACAAAGAGTGTTCTTGGTGTTCATGATAGAAGACATGATGGAGATGATGAAAATTAGGTTCTAAACAATCTTAAAACCAAGGTAACCCTTTTAATACTTTCTTTTAGGTAATTGATGATTTGGGTTTGTGTTGAATCATGGAATGGATTGAAAACAAATAAATTCTTAGTCATGAAATATGTGTCTCTGCCATGTTTTGTATAATGAAAATGATCAACTTATGTTATGAATTAGAGTTCGACCCAAGCATGAGACTTTTAGAAGAGTCTCTTATATTTCTATAGAGATTGAGTTTGCTCAATTTGGATAATCCTAGAATTAAATATGAATTTTCAAAGTTTAGCTGTTCGACTGAATTTCTGGAAAACAGCAGAATTAGAGACTAAACATACTTTTCTAGGTATCTTCGGATCCGAATTGGATTCTGGTGAAAAACTACAAAGTTGAAGAGGAGATGTAACCTTTCTAATGAGCCATTAATAGCTTTGTTTGGATAAAAATTGAGAAGTCTAGAGAATCTCAAAGTTGAGTGCATGTGCTGTGTACAAGTGTAAGAAACTTGAAAAGAAATATTCAAAAGTGCCTGTCAGTGTTTGATAAATTGACCGACTGAACTCTTTTAAGCCAGTGAGTCGGTGAACTGACTCGAGTGCCAGACAAGGTCGGATGGTGAGGGTGATGGACCGAGTTAGTGGGCGGGTTGTCGAGCCGGTCCGAGTTGGCAAGTGGACCATGAATTGAGCCGGTTTTCTTATTTTGATGTTTTGTACCCCTTAAGGTCCGATTTAGCTTCCGGATCCTTCTACAAAGTTGTAGGGTTTTTCAAGAGCTTTCAATGGTACCCAATTTGACCTCATCAGGATAAGTAAATATTAATTTATGCCAAGAACACTAAATGCCGAGTTATTGAACCATTGATAAAACTAAAACCATTAGTTATTTCCACTTGACCCATAACTGGAAACTTTTATGATATTTTGATATAAATATTATGTGAGCCTATTGGCTAAACTCTTAGAGTGCTTGTGTGTTTAACAGGTAGTCTATATTAACAACCACCGACTCAATGGATAGAGTAGTGGATTCTGGACTTCGAGGTGGGCATGGCTTGCCACCAAAACAGGTGGGAACTCTGTAATCTTCTTGTAATCATTAAGCTTTCTTATATTCTGCGAGCATGATGAGTCTTTACTATTCTGTGAGCATGGTTGTGTGTACTTTGATGTATGATTCCTATATCTTTAAGTATGTTGTATTTGTATGATGTTTGCAACAAGTATATTTGTGTGTGATATGCATTGTGAGATTTCCCTGCGAGGAGTGTCTGTGTTTCCCCACGGCTCTTAGCTAAGTTAAGTAAGGCGGTAGATCATCCGTCGACAATATTATGTAGTAGGGCGGTAAATCATCCGTATGCTATATTATTATAACTATTTCTTTAGTAGGGCGGTAGTTCATCCGTTATAATATTACTGCTTATTAATATAGTAAGGCGGTAGTTCATCCGTAAGCAATAGTACTTAGTAGGGCGGTAGTTCATCCGTTATGATATTATATATACTATTCTATTTGAAGGAAATCACTCGTGTGCATATTATGCTTGTTTTACTAACTTTCTGATCTTGATGGTAATATTCTGAATCATGGTTTGTATGGGCACTCTGTGTGGACGATGTTATTATTGTTGATTAGGGTTGCTTTCGCGTCGTCTTCTCCAATGAGTTTGGCGAGGTTAGAGTGACACTTGCTTCGTGATGCTAAAATTGTTGTATGATTAGTTTCTTCTTGCTTTCTTTCAATTTATATTCTTTAACCGTGAAACATATTAGTGATTACTTGAGAGTTATAGTTATCATTGAGCCCTCCCCATTTTGGGATGATGTGCTCACTTGTTCCCACTTCAGTTTTCAGTTATGAGAAGAAATTGTGCGCACGAAGACATCCGTTTCCGTATCTTAAAGCATAGACATTTTGTATATCTTTTATTATTTATTTTTATAATCTGTAAAACAACACATTATTATATTCATATCACTTGAGAGATCTCCTTTTGTATATCATCAGAGTGTATGGGTCTGTCTTGGGATTAACTTATGTAATTATGGTTCTTGAAAATCGATAATATAGATTTTATGTTTCAGTTAGGTTGTAATCTTATTAGCTAAGCAGGTTTAGTAGTTGGGGTGTCACATATACGTTTCAGAATGTCCTCATTTTTGGTAGGCAACTTGATAATAGGAACATATCTCCAAATATTAAATTCAAGTTCGATTCTGATTTGATTTTTTTAATCGCAAAATTAAAATCAAGCGTGTGAGATAGTGTGATAATAAAAGTGTAAGGGGATCCCTCTCTTTTAAGTAATATCGATAGGACAATTATGTTTCTTTGCAAATAAATATAGAATATAAAGTTTATGGAGTCCATTTCTTTTTAATTATTTTAATATCTACGGATAAAACTACTACATGAATTTAGGTTTATCATAAGATATTTCAATCATCAATTTTTAGATGCAGAAAGATACCGTGAAGTTTCCTATCCCTTTGGAAAATCGAACCGATCAAAGACTATTCAAAAAATATAATGCATTTGACCACTAAAAAGTGGCGGTCCCGCCACACTCAGGGTGATTCTCACCGGTCCCGGTGCGTAGCACGGGTTACATACTAGTACTATTAATGATGCTATTATAAAACCTTACTTGCCCTGTTGTGTGGGTAAATCCACGGATTGCAAAGTCCAACCGCAACCAAACCGTGTAAACGTTCGGATTTGAGAATTTCAACCGTGTCCGGCCCATAGCTCGTGCGGATTGGGTTTCACCCGTAATTTTGCGGACGGATACTAGTGAAATCCGCGGTTCCGATTATTTTGCACACCCGATTTTCAACAAAAAGAAAACACAACACCACATCTTCCTTGTTTATCTATGCTCTATTCTCCTCTAAAAACAACACATCGAGCGCCTACCGTATAAAAACATCATTTTAGAACAACGTTACACCTTCGTGGGAAGCACATACACCATTTTACCTCTAATTTGGCCGGATTAGCACTTTGGGGCCGGAAATGAATTAAATTATATTTCGGGGTTGGGTGAAGTGTGAATTTCATTTTGAGGGGTGCAGCCCATAGAGAAACCTTCATCATTTCTTGTTAACGGTGAATCATTTAGATCTCTGTCATAGACAAATATAAAATCATTGTTATAAACGTGTAATTATGTTAAGAATATCTAGGGCAAATCTCGTTTATTACTGGGATGCCCTTGTGTCTAGCCCTATAAATAGAGGCTCTAATGTTAGTCTATTACACACATTAATAGAATTTCTCTCTCTTTTCTTCCCCTCTATTTTGTGTCTCCTTCTCTATATTCTTTGTGTACAAGACGTTATCATGCACGTCGCTCTACATCGAGCTTTGGAATTTCTTAAGCAACCCACTAATATGAAGTTATCTTCGTGTTTGTTGTCTCTTCTTTCTAACGGTTTATTTTAGTAGTATTTATTTTACTAATCTCTTGATACGATTGTACAATGATGATTTTTCAACGATATACGTATACTAACTTTGGTTTATCTCTGTCTGTATGTACTCACCTCCGCGGGATCAACACATCTTTGGCGGGAGTTTGTAACCCTAGTGGGGGATAAAAGAGATCTATATCCGATTGTAGATTGGCACCATCCACAAGATTAGATATCATGCATGCAACCGTAATATGATTACTCAAAAGATATTAATAATATTTTATTATTTTATAGGTACGATTCAACTTTGAAGGTTGACGTTCTTAACATGAGCAGAAAGAGATCTCCACTCTCAGCTCTTGATCGATTCATGTTCACGGATCAAAAGTATTGTTATCCCTAATGGCATGGGATGAGCACGGTGACGACAAATCATGAACTTTATTTGTTTATTATTTTTCGCCATTCTGATTCTTATACAGCTTAATAGATTACTTGACTAATATTAATTAATGGTGATTGGTATCTTTCTTTTTCTCGGTAAGGGATTCAATGGATTTTACATATTTTGGTAATCCCGAATGACAATATGGTTACCGGTAAAGACAAGCTCTATGTTTACAGAGCGTTTGGTGATCAATTTTGTTGAATAAATTGATTTCCTTTTTTTTCTCTTATTTCTTTTTTTTCATAGAGAAAAAAAAAAACAAACCCGTCGAAAGATGTTTACAGTTTTTATCACGTAATGAACTGTAATCACCAAAATTGGTGTTTTCGCAATTTGACTACCTTTACGGTAATTTTAATTACATGCATGGTTGAAAAACCTACGGCCAATTAATTTTGGTATCATTGTTCATTGGACATTGATCATGTGATTCATATGGTTTCTATCCCTTACAAGGAACCATTTCTCAACCACAAAGTGGATTGTTTTACCATTTTATTCCTTCAATGAAACGGTAATCACCAAAAATTAGTGTCGATTCAGGACTTGATTTCCATTGGTAATGAATCACATGCATGGTTGAAAAACCTACGTCCAACTCAATTTGGTATCTTCTTTCCATATTAGACGAAGATCATGTGATTTTATGTATACGGTTTCTGTATTTTACACGAAATCATCCATCAACCACACAGTGGATTTTTTTCTACAAAATAAAATAAAATAATGGTACATATTTCTTTATTTTTCTTAAAAAGAAATATATAAGCCAAAAAAAAAAAAAAATACAACAAGGAATTGCTACATTTTTGAGGGATATCGAGCAATTTTTATTTTCCTTGTGGCTCTAATCTCCAAAATTGAGACAGAGTTCAACTTGGTGTTGGAAAAGGTAGGACATAAAAGATCAATGGGTGCGCACCCAACTTATTAGCCAATATCATTAGTCCTTGTAGTGACTAAATTGATCTTGAATTTATTTTCTTTTGAAAAAGAAAGTGTCCATAATCTCATTATAAATCATTATATTATTTTCCATAAATGTCATGGAATTATTTGGAGATTTATTTACATATTTTATATGTTTTGGATGTAACCAATAAAACCTATGGTTGATGTTAAATTTGTATGTCAAGTAGACTACAATTTTATTTTTCTAGGACATTTTTATGACTCTAGAAGTCATTATCTACTGATCAACCGGTGTTGTTAAAATCCGATTATTATTATGAGTATATGTCCTCGATTTAATCGGATAATACTCTTGAAACTTGTTTTCGTATATGGGATGAAAATATTTCCGCCATAATCTGGGGGAGACTATATACTACTAGACGTTGGTACTCATTAACTTAAAAGTTGTATCAATTTCTCTCCCATCCTAATCAAATTTATAAAGGCTGTCATTATATGATTGGCGTGAATGTCTCATTTTGCTTTTATATAAGCTTTTGCCTCTTGAAGAGGAAAATCCAATCACATTTAGCAAACAAGTAGCGCTCTATAAGAGGCTACCGGTAGTGCTCAATTGAGTGTACCAAATTCACTTTCTCAAATATAATATCTCCTCACTTGAAGATGACGAGATTATACCCGCGGGTGCTGGTACCAGTAATTGATTAAATTTTGCAAGATATGCATAAACTTGAGAATTGTGTGGGCTTATAGTAAGCCAATTATTGTCGAATATTCATTTATAGTAGCTACTGAAATAATAAAGATGGTGGTTGTTAACCCTCTGCCCGCAGAGGAATATCGACATATGTGATTGGTTGGCATACAATCCATTTAGGTTGGATTAATTTCTCGATTAACGCAATTTTGGATCCAGACTTAACACCTTAAAATTGCCAAATCTATTAATTACATGTTGGTGTAGTCATATTGCGTCTTCATACAAGAAATTTGTTTGTTGTAAAAACAACTTGAGGGTTCTATTTTTTTTTTCTCGTACGGGATTGATTCAATAAAGTTTTGTTCTCCATGTTTGATGCATTTTGGCGTGGTAATCCTCAAAGGATTCATATTGCATTCACACAAGGAATATAATCGGGAACATATTCAAATTTGTAATCCTTGTAGGATTCAAATTATATTTAGGCAAAACCATCGGCTTGATTATGTCGGGTTGAACAATCCTCAATGTGTTTTTAGAAAGTTGGTACAACACCAAAATCAGGATTAATTAGTTGATGACTTCAGCGTTATAGGTCTCTTGAGGAGTCCTTAAAAACACAAAAATCCATGCTTTAGCAACATAAATTCTATTTTTCTATCTTTCTTTCTTAAATCTGTAGTTAGAATTATGCTTGCTTAAACTAGTCTTGAGATAGACTAGAATTATGATTTTGATGCTCATTTTCCGTAATACTCATATAGTTGAGTTAGCATCCATAATCTTCAAAAGTTGTACTCTTTTCCTTTGTTTGAGTGTTTTATCCCATGTGGTTTTCCTGACAAGGTTTTAACGAGGCCACATGACATTTTATTTTATTTTATTTCAAAATGTTGATATTTGTGCTCTTTTTCCTTTGTCCAAGTTTTTTTTCCCATTGGGTTTTACTGGCGAGGTTTTAGCGAGGCAATTTAATTCAACATGGTGGTCATCCAAGGGGGAGTTGTATCGATTTCGGTTATTTGGTGGATTCCCACCATTAACTAGATCATTTTGTTAGACACATCAACATAAACTTCTCCTATGAATTTGGATATCATTCTGATCCATATATAAGGTATGATCACAAATTGTGTTCACCTTTGGTACTGTAACTACATATTGGCACCTTGTTGAAGAAACTACGTCAACTACATATGCAAATCATCTCCGAAGATAGCAAACCAAGACATAAGTTCTCAATGAATTTGGAGAACCTTGAAGATTCGAGTACACTACTATTAGAAGACTAACACAAAAGAAGACTTCATCAGAACAAATATCTTCTACATTCATGAAATTCATTCACCGAAATTGGGAAGTCTCGACTCAAAGATTTGCAAGCCAATAATTTACTGAAGTACTCATCAGGGGGAGCGCCATCATCAAATTAAGGTGCATTCACTGGACTTTATCGAGTTGTACTCTTTTTCCTTCGTCAAGGTTTTGTCCCAATGGGTTTTCCTTGTCAAGGTTTTAACGAGGCAACATTTGTGTGTCCAACAATGTTTCGATTCTTTACATGCTTATGCAATTTCAGGTTTTTCTCTTTTGAGTTTTCCTGGTCCGTTTGTAATTAGCTTAGACACAATGTCATCAGGGGGAGTGTTATAAACGTGTAATTATGTTAAGAATATCTAGGGCAAATCTCGTTTATTACTGGGATGCCCTTGTGTCTAGCCCTATAAATAGAGGCTCTAATGTTAGTCTATTACACACATTAATAGAATTTCTCTCTCTTTTCTTCCCTCTATTTTGTGTCTCCTTCTCTATATTCTTTGTGTACAAGAATCATGTTATTTTTATGCATTTTGATAGTAATACGAACAAACATTTCCCACAATAACCCCCAAAACTAAAGTTTAACTATTTGACTATATATCTCATTATATTGTTACGAAACCATGCCTATTACAGTTAACCAGTGTAGATACAAATACTATCTGAGAGACATGTACGTCTTATGAGACCTAGTGGTAAAGGTTGGAAGATGCACAAAAAAGAGAGAAGAGCGTCGCGTAAACTCAAATTCCGGGGTTAGGTATCGCATTCACGATGTAATAATCAATCGGAAATCTCTTTTCTTCTCAACCTCCTTAGTTCTTGGTTTGGTTTTTTTGGGTTTTCTTTCTTGTATCATTTTGCTTATCAGCTATTCTTACTCCGTCGTAGATTTGTAAATTGTCTTTCTTCTTAATATATTGTTATTTGCCGAGCAAAAAAAAAAAAAACACTCAAATTCCGAAACGCATAATGCAGTCCATCCGTCCATCTATTGGATGTTGGAATGGATGAGGATGCCAATTTCAAAACCCATCATCTTTAGATGGGATGCGGGAAAGATGGGCCCGCACCAACTCATGCGCACCCCTAACGATGACCAAACCTTTTTTGGGGACCATGGTTTTATTTTGGGTAAAGACATTAGAAATAATTCTAGGTCACCCCATATCTAATTATTTATTTAATACCTAATCTACCCTCTTAATTAATTTTAGGTTATGATTAGTGAAATGATTTAGTTAAAAACAATTAGTGAGATTAAATTAAAAGATGGTTTATTATTAGTTGAGTAGAATTATTGTGAGAGTAGAGTTAGAGAAGATGAAGGAGAAAACATGAAAATAATTTTTTTTTCCAATTCACCCTCTTTGGAGTATTCAAATGTTGATTTTATCAACCACAACCGGAGGTAGAGTATTTGGGTGAACAAGTATGCTCCAAACTTAGATAATGTATATTGAATTGGTAAAAACTTCCCCAAAAAATGTAAAATTTTGAACTGATTTTGAAATGCCTGCTACATTTTATATGAAGAACAAGTAACCGAACTCATTCGAAGGTGTAGTTCTAGCTGTTTTCAGGAGGATGAACAAGTAACCGAACTCATCTCGAAGGTGTAGTTCTATGTTTGATCCAAACACGCAGTTACCGAACTCCGTATTAATGGAAGCTCGACATGCGCAAGATTATGTCGGCTGGTTCGCAACTAACCGAACTTTACGTACAAATAAATTTAACCAGTAGACAGCCCTGCTGGTTCGCAAACCGCATGCTTTTGCGATCCAACCGAACTAGATAAGTTCGGTTGGTTCGCAAACCCATGCTTTTGCGATCCAACCGAACTAAGCTTAATAAGTTCGGCTTGTTTCGCAAACTTGAGATCAATTGCACAAACCAACCGAACTTAACAAACAAAAATTTCTTATGTTTTTAACCGTAGAGTTCGCCATACATGACAGTTTAAATTTTTTCAAATAACCTAACAAAGTTGATAGAGTTCGTTATAAGAGAAATAAAAATAATGGGAAAAAAAAAGAAGGTTCGGTTACATGGCAACTTTTTTCTTATTTTTAACCCTAGAGTTCTAAGCTACATGGCAGTTTTATACATTTATAAAAACAAACTCGAACCCGTTAGTTCCGGTAACATAGTTATAAAGCATATAGAACCGAACTCATTCGAAGGTGTAGTTCATTGCTTTGTGAGGATGAACAAGTAACCGAACTCATTCGAATGTGTAGTTCTATTGCCTCTGTGAGATGAACAAGTAACCGAACTCAAGATCAGAACTTCCATTAAACCTCTCCACAACTTCCATTTTCAACTCATTTTGATGATTACTTCTCATTTTTTCTCAACCAAAAACAAACGACAAGTAATGGGTTTGTGAGAATATCTTTGTTGATGATTTAAATTAAGTTATATATATATATATATGGGAGAGAGAGAGAGAGAGTGGTGGTGGTTGGTGGGTGGTGGTGGGACCGGTGGTTGGTGGTGGTGATAATCGGGTGGTGGTGGTGATAATCGGCGATGGTGGTGGGAGGAGGTGGTGGTGGTGGTAATCGCTGGGTGGTGGTGGATGAGGCTGGTGGTAATCAAGCGGTGGTGGGCGGTGGTGATGGCTGAGGTGGTGGTGGTAGTAATCATGTGATGGGTGGTGGTGATGGAGGAGGGTGTTGGTTATATATACATAGAGAGAGGTTATTAGTTGGTTTTAAATTAAATTAGGTTAAGTTGTTAGTACTTCAACGCATTAGGACATCCCTTATAACTAGATGGATGGTGGCCTAATCAAACCATGGTCCCCAAAAAAAACCATGGTCCCCAAAAACTAGTTCTAACACTAACTCCCCTCGTGTCCACTTCATAAATATCAACTCGTCCACCCAAAAACAACCTGCTTAAAATAAAAACACAAAATGAGCATACCATGGCAAAGAAAGTACAAAAGAAGAGAAAAAAAAAAAAAAAGATTGGAATACATTAATCAAAAAGATGATGTGAACAAAAAGGATATACCATAACAAGGGGTACTAAACGAACCGTCTCCTCACATATTTTTTGGGATCCATCTCTTGTGGATTCGCAAGTTTTTTTTTTTTTTTTTTTCTTTTTTTTTTTTTTATTTTTATGTGAAAATGAATTTATTAACTAGCAAAAGTAGTACATAAAATTTACAATTTCGTCTCTATCAAAAACATTAGAGTTAATGCTAGAAAACTTGATTTTTTTGTTGGAGTTTCGTAGACATATGTTGAGGTTCTTTATTCTGCCTCATGCATTTGATCCGTCGTCAATTGTATTTTATCCTTATAAACTTTACCCGAGCTTGAGGAAGATCCTTCAAGATTTTTTTGGCTTCTTTGAACTGTTTTCTACCGTCTCACACATATTTAATGTTTTCCTTGTTGATGGCTTTCCAACACTTGGCGCCGCCATTATGGAGACACTTGACAAAACGTTGTCCCTTATCCATGTGACCTGCTATTTGCAGAGATTTCGCTCCTGATGAAAGGCCGGGTGAAGCTGTATCTCGAGTCAGCAGAAATATCCATAAATGTCGATGTTCTACCGAATAAACTATGAAAGCGTATCCCATTGAGAGGTCTTCTTCTTTTGAAAGAAGCATCAATAAATATTATCCAACAGTATTTAAGTCCCACTCATTTCCGGCCGATCTTCATAACTTGATTGTTTTCTTTCCTTTGTATTCTTTTTGAGGGGATGGATTGCAGAAACTGTTGATTTGATCAATTAGTTGCATTGGATTTGGGATTGTTTTTTCAAAACAACCGAGCATCCTGTTTCACATGAACCCATGGTTGAGATTTTTCCTACCGCATTTTTCCAGATTCGGGCTTAAGCCAACTTTGACCCACATTGTAGTTGAACTTGTCATAGGCCGAAGAAGTTAAAAAACCCAACGAATCAACCAAATAGCTCTTGTGAAAGGGCAATATCCGAAAAGATGATTCTTGCTTTTGGAGCTTGGGAATTGCAAAGTTGGTGCTTGGTCAATTTTCGGGTTATGTGTCCCCAATCTCAGGATGTAGGTAACGTTACCCTAGGTATGCCGAATTTTCCATATACTTTTCCATGAGAAATCTAAAAGAGAAATATCGTCTTCGGATTTTGATCCACTAAGAAATTATAAATGTTTTTGCCGAGAATAACTCGAATGATGGTGGCTCCATTGTCTTTTGTCCTTTCTCCTTTTTTTGGCGTAACGTTTTTTATTTTCTAACTTCCGGCTAAAGTATCTTTCCGCTTTTGTTGATCCCATCTATTTACTTCATTAATGAGCTCTTGAACTCTCTTTGGGGTCACACTTGTATTTCTTATGGTTTTGGTATAATTTTCGAATTTGAATCCACTTTATCTTTGCATTTTAATCGAATTTCCATTTTTGACTTGCTAGACAAAATTTCCTTTAATTAGTTCCTGCACCATTTTGATGCTTGTCCAAAACCAAGATAATTTGGAAACTTTGAAGCTTCCATAGGATGAGAATTTGGGAAATATTTGCTTTGAGAAATCTTGCCCATAGTTGGTCTTTTTTTTTCTAATATTAATTCTGCCAGTTTCGAGAGGAGAGTTATATTAAATTAATGAGGATTTTTAATACCTAAACCACCTTAACAATGGGCTTGCATATGTATTTCCAAGCTCTGATAAAAACCCCCTTGTCTCTTTTGTCCTTCTCTTATTCTCTTTATTCCACCGTAAGTTCCTTTGTATTCGATCTAATTGATTTAGAGTTTCTTTGGGAGGGATAACACCCGCATTTGATATGTTTGGAAGGCTTGAAAATGGATTTTACTTAACCGTCCTCCCACCTTGAGATAAGAGTTTGGATTTCCATCCTTTGTAGGGAAAATAATATTTTTCAGAGAGGCTCTAAATTTGCTTTCCTATTTTTATCAAAGAATAGAGGAGTTCAAGATATCTATCATTTTTGGTCATCAAGGGAACTTTAAGAATTCTGCTATGATTTTTCCATGTCTAGATGTATTTTTAATGAAATAGACACCTGGATTTTTGAAGGTTTATCATTTGTCCCTAATTTCCCCAAAAGAGGATAAGACTTCACTAGAAGACTTTTTGCTTCTCCCAAGTTCGCTTTTGTAAAAAGGGATTTTCCGCAAAAAAAAAGATGGGAAATAATTGGAGCGTTTTTGTTGATTCTCGAGTCCGATATTTTCTTCTCTAAAATCGCGTTTTCCTGGAAGTCCTGACACAATTTCCATGCATATCAAGAGAGAAATGGGGAAAGAGGGTCCCCTTGTCTTAGTCCTCCCGAGGTTTTGAACTTGAACCAAGGGGATCCATTGAGAGGATTGAAAAGGAAGTGGTGGAAATGCAATCAGACATGAGATCTATCCACTTTTTCATCAAAGCCAAAGCTAAGTAGAGCCTTTTCAATAAAATTCCACTTCACCCTATCGAAAGTTTTTAGAGAGATCCAATTTGAGAGCCAGATATCCTTTTGTCGCTTTCGAATTTTTTTTCATAGAATGGATCACTCAAAAAGGATTATAATGTTTTTGATTTGTCTTCCTGGAGAAGAATGCTGGATTGGTTGGGGAAATAATTTTATTAAGGATGGGTTTTAATCTATTTGCAAGGATTTTGAGATTAGTTTATGATGGTGTTACTTAGACTAATAGGGTCTAAAATCCCCGGAGTTTGAGGAGTTGAGATTTTAGGGATGAGAGTGATGTATTTATGATTTAAATCGCATCAAGGATGCCTGTTTTAAAGAAATCCCGAACAGACACAATATCCCAACGAAGGGTATCCCACTTTCCTTGAAAATTCCAGTTGGAACCATCCTGACCCTGAGCACCCTACTGATTCATGTTTGATAATGTGAGGTATATTTTAATTTTAGAAGGATTTAGTAGCGATTGGTTTTTCTCCTCTAAAACACAGGGCTTCAAGATACTGGCCAGGTTAAAACTACTATTTTTCCCTTGAGATTTACCAATGTGGTTAAAATGGTTTACTAGAAGAGAGCAACTGATCTCTTTCTGATAGCCATAGGCCCGATGGTTCTCTAAGGGTATTGATGGCATTTAATCTTTTTCTATAGCTGAGGCATGGAAGTATTCTGCTTTTCGATCACATTCCTCAAGAATTTTTCCCAGGAAAGTGATGGTAGAAATCGTTTTTAATTTCGTACCATTTTCCCACTCGCTTGGAGATTTTTTAATTTGTTAATGTCCCTGGAAA
Source organism: Papaver armeniacum (assembly GCA_023531295.1). Taxonomy (NCBI): domain Eukaryota; kingdom Viridiplantae; phylum Streptophyta; class Magnoliopsida; order Ranunculales; family Papaveraceae; genus Papaver; species Papaver armeniacum. The sequence continues at coordinate 21,604 of JAJJWW010016680.1, forward strand.
TATTTCTGGATTAGTGGATGCTTTCAATTTTATTATTTAAATTCTTTATATTTTTATGGATATTTCCAAAGACATCTGAGTTCCAATGTGAAAGGTTTGTGGATAAGAGTTGGAGTTTCAGGGAGAAATTTTCATTTGTTATGGTATTAGAATGCAGTTCCCATGAGGATTTGACTACCTCTGAGAGAGTTGGGTAAGAGAGCCAAGATCTAATACATCTAAAGGGTTTCCGGAGTTTCCATTTTTCAAGATTTGTATTTAGAAGGATGGGAGCATGATCAGATCCAACTCTAGGTAGATGATTTACCTTGGTGTCCGGCAATTTTCGAGTCTATAAGAAGGATGCTAGTGCTCGTCGATTCTTTCGCATATGTTCGCTTCTCTTTTTTTGTTGTTTGACCATGTGAATGGCACGCCTTCGTACCCCACATCTTGTAATCTTAAGGAATCGATTGTCTGTATGATGATGGTCTTGCTGCTAGTACTGGCATTTTTTTCCCTTGTTTTTCATCTGGGTCGAGAATGATGTTTAAATCTCCAATTAAGGCCCGTGGTTTATTTACTTTCTAGGCCAATTCGTGAGATATAGTCCCAACGTCCCACTTTTTCCTCGGTTTCAATAGCTCTATATACGCATGTGATGAGAGTCGCTCTGTCACCTAAGATTGCTTCAAAATGACACACGTTATATTTTTGCTGACACTAATTTCATATCAATGTTATTATGCCAATCAATTACTAACCCTTTGCTATACCCTTGAGATGGAATAATGAACTGGGCCGTGGAAATTGGATTTTGAAGAAAAAATCCATCCGAGAAACTGGCGCTTTTGTCTCAGCTATGAACACTATATCAGGGTTATAAGTCTGACTAAGATATTGGAAGTAGTCCTTAGTGATAGGGGTACCTATACCCTGTACGTTCCAAGATAGGAGTTTCATAATGATAAGCACCAGAGTAAAAAATTGTGATCGAACAAAGGTACAGTTTAAATGAGGGATTACAGAGTAGAAGGATGAAAGAATTACAAGGGAAAAATTTTGTGATTGATGGAGACACACTTGCAAGAGGCAATGAAAAAATGTTTAAAACAAACACCAGAGCAAGGAAAAGGAAATACTGAGATTAAGTTTTTGATAGATAATTGAGGAGTCCACTAATAAAAGCAATAGCTGACCAGGTTATACTGCTAATGTGTATAGATTATCTAAGAAAAATAGGAAGAGAACTAATGAAAAGAAAAGGAGAGTAGATAAAAATATTGAAACTAACACTGGGAGAAAGTTAGAAAGTATGAATGTATAATAAAGTCCTGGGGATATAAACTGGAGTAAGACTTATGACAAAGAAGAAAAGATACAGGTAGTAATACTGAATTTATATTACACAGTGCAAGGATAATTGAAACAAAGGGTATCACACACAAGTAAAACTAAACTAGTATAAACACAACATAACAAAGTAGTACTAACTAAATCTAAGGCAAGAATCGAAAAGAAAAAAAATAGCAAAAAAAAGCAAGATAAAGAGTTTGTTAGACTCGTAGTAGCCTACACACAATATCACATAATGTTTCTGCTTAGCAAAGTTTGGGCCAGGCTGACTATTTGATTGTTTTCAACCTTTTTGGCCTTTCCTTTTGGGTCTTTTGCATTTTGAGATGCTTCAGACGCTTCTCCTCTGAAGCATCTGAAGCTATTAAAAAAAACCTATTAGTATATAGTATAAGCAAAGGAGCAGCATTACACATTCCTTCCTAGTTTGTATGCTCTCTCTTCTCCTCGTGATTTTTGTTCTAAGGCTAACCCCTATGGGCTCAGCGCTCAAAAAGTGATAATAACTGTGAATGGTTCAGCGCTAGACACTTTTTTCTCATGGAGAGAGAAAATGTGATGGAGAGAGAGAGGAAAAGATGGAAAGAAAACGTGAAGGGAGTGGAAAAGATGGAGAGAGAGAAGAAAAAGATGGAGAGAGAGGAAATGCGGAGAGAGAGAGAGAGGAAATAGAGGGGAGAGAGAAATGGTATAAAATTTTGTACCTCAGTTTGATTCAACGGCGTTCAACGCCGGTTTCTATTCAAACGTTTCAGTTCTGAGATTAGCAATACCATAAAACTTTAGAGGTTGCCCTAACTGAGGTGAATGACCAATCTAGCCGCTAGATATCTAGCCCATAGGGGTTAGCCTAAGACGTTACACATACTCTTTCTCTCTCTTTCTTTTCTTTTTACTCTTTTACAAGTTAATTGATCATTGAAGGTATTAAAAAAAAAACTTAAAAAATCGTATCCCAAAGGCTTAGATTTTTGTGATGCATCGAAAAAAGAAAAAGAATAGTATGTGAATCGTTAAACTAATTGTCATAGTCATATACTCATTCGTCCTAGTTTAGATGTCTAAATAGGATTTTGCACAAAGATTAAGAAACACAAAGAGAATAATTTTTTTCCACAATTACCCTAAATTATTATTTAAGATTCCTAGTATATAGTATATAGTATAAGCAAAGGAGCAGCATTACACATTCCTTCCTAGAATTACCGTCAGTCCAATAATTGCTAGACGGCTAGACCAGGACACATTTTAGTATTTAGTTTTTGAAAATTTGTTGCACAAACATAAAGAGTACAGGAAAAATGAAAAATAATTCACCTCTAGAACATAAATTCCTCTGGATTGAAACATAACTTCATTCATTCGTACAAGAGAAAAATTAATAGACCCGTGATCATAATAACCCACTTATCAATGATCACTGCACAATTATATTACAAACTGCCATCAAATATCTAAAAAGCCTACAAAATAAGTTAAAAGAAACAAAACATAATAGTAAAAATGAGACGAATAAAGTACGGCAAATGACGTAGAGATGGCTCTAAAATGGACACTTATGCAACAGTAGATTGTTCAAAACAAACTATATGTTTGTTGGGGCGCTTTGATGACTTCCAAGAAGACTGAGTATTCCAGCATTGTTGGTCATTGCTGGTATATCTTCCATGAAAATCTGAATAACTAAAGTATGATCTTGCAAAGCCAATGATGTCAATCAAGGATGAATATCTATCCTCCGCTATTTTCTTTGCACCTTCTTAATCGACAACTTATTTTTCTAATAAATGTTTTCTTCTCAGTTTCATCCAATATCTTAAATAGATACGCGGGTACCTTTCCCAATCCACTAATTTGTCTCCGACTCTTTCTTTTTTTGTTTCTTTTGAAGACTCATTTCGCAATTCTTTTTGACAAAGATACATCTGAAATTATGTATACGAACTGAACTAATCTCACGACTTAAGTTCCTGACTTATATAGTGTCGCCGAAGAATTAGAAAATGATACAGCGTGAATCAAGGTGTTTTTTTTTTATATCTATAAAATAGTTTCTTGTATCTGTATCTTTGTCATGGAAGTTACATTAACTTTGGATCAATCATAGAAGGTAAAGCAGTTATTTTGTGATTTTTAACGCACAATGCAACAATTCAACGATACAAGGTCATGCAATTGAATTGGAATCCAAGACTAAGTTGATCTCAATTACCCACACATACACCAAAACTAAAATTTTTTAAGGGAACATTATTTAAATACCCCTTAAAATCCATACTTTGAAATATACCATTATTCAATTTAAAAAATACCCCACTGGAAGCAACTAGCACAAATTATTCCCAAAAGTGAAAGCAACTGGCACACTACCAAAGAGTGAAAGCAAATTTCTCAAGTTGGCTCCAAAACTGGAAGCAACTTTCAAATTGACTAAAAAAAGTTACTCACTCAATTTCAAAAAGACCCTCCTATTCCATTTTGGTCTGCTTCTAAAAATGTGTTCAAATTTTTTTTTATAGTCATATTTTTCCAATGAACTCTAACATACCCTTAAGTTTTCTATATTCATAAATTCTTTTTTATGGACCCAATCCAAATTATTAATGAAAATATATCCTTCATTCCTTTTCGAAGGAAATATATATATGGTTCCAAATTAAATTCTTTATAAAGGTTATACTCCAATATTTAGAATATATTTTCTTTTTACTTTATTGATATTGTTTCCATAAATCGATATGTTTTAGTTTTTTTTTATTTATTTATTTCCTATTTACAATCCTATATCAATTTTTGGTTGTTTTTATTACTAACATTTTCATTGAAATAAATTAGGCAAATAATTAAGGGTAGGTATGTAAACTACTATGGTCTCCTTAATATCTTGACAAAGTCAAACTGGATTGTCTTTTTGAAATGGAGGGAGTAATTTTTACCCCTCGGGAGTATTTGTACAAAGTAGACCAAAATGGAGGGTATTTATAACTTCCCACTTTTTTTACTGTAACTTTCACGTATCTGGATTACATATGAAAACCCCTTGTAATTGTTATAAGTAGGAATGTTATAAATATCATTTTCTAAATGGCTAATATACCCTTGTTTAATTAACACTAAAAAATATGATTATATTAATAAATTGAGTTTAGATTAATTAATTTAGTAGATTAAAACTTCAGAAATTATGAATTTAAGTTATGGGATTGTTGTTTTTTTATTGAACTTATGTGGGAAGATTTTTGATGAAAAAAAGTTTGTTTTGAGAATATCTTTTGCAACGGAATTGAAAGCATACTACCCAAACACTTCTGAAAAGGGGATTGCAAAACTGTTGAATGAAAGCATACTCAAAATTAAAGAAGAAATCAACACTTTCAGTTCTGAAATTATGAAAAGTCAGCAAGGTCGACGAATAAAGAAGATGACGATTAAATAAATCCGACATGGTTCTTTCTAAATAAAAATTCCGACTTTATTATTTTTGACACACTAGTCGGCATGGGTCGATAACTATAATATATGCCGACTAAACAATAATCCGCAGGGTCGTATTCAAATACCATGCCGGCTTATAACAAAACGAAACACAGGAAATACAAATGATTTTCCAAATAATTAGTCGGCAGGGTCTACAATCCATACAGTGCCGACTAATACACATCCGGCAGGGTGGTATTCAAATACCATCCCGACTTTATAACTATATGACTAAGGAAACACAAACATTTTCAAAGCATTAGTCGGCAAGGTAAAAATTTCAAAACCAACGACTATTAAAAACACATTTATAGTCGGCATGGTATTAGGGTTGAATATCGTGTCGACCCTGTAAATTGCATTTTTAGATATGAAAATCTGATATGGTATTCAACCTAGGAAGACAATGAGTACATCTAAACATGAAAAACGGCAAGGTCGTGGAACAAACACCTTGCCGGCGTCGCAACTGCAGATTCACAAATTCGATTTTTCTAACCTAGATTGACATGCAAACATAAAATTGAAGTATTAGATTGAGTTTTAAAGAATTAATCAACAATGAAAAATTCTAATCGAATATTTATTTTTTTCATTTGAAAACGATAAAATATAGAGACGGAGAAAAAAAATTAATCATTAGATTGATGAAGAAGTAGGAAAAGAATATGGTTTGGATCTAAAACCAAAAAACGGTAGTTTTAATTATTATTAAGAGAAGGATAATTAGGTAACTTCATACACATTAGACACCCCTTAACCCACTATTATGGTTGGGAACAAAATGGGTATACCTCAATTAATCTGGGTATACCCCAATCTCGCCAGGCTTCTATTTAGATCTTTGTCATGGAAGTTACATTCTGTATTTTGATCAATCATAAAAGGTAAAAAAGGTTTCCTGATGATTTTTACTGGACAGTTCAACAATGTATGATATACACCACCGAGTCCTGCATTTTTTTTCCGATACAGTAACTCCATCCCGCATCGATAAAGGGGAACGAGAATTTTTGCTTGTACATTCTGTCACTCGGTCTAGTTATTTTTTAATTCTTTATGTCCTGGAAACTTAGAGAAACTATTCCCAACATTGATAATAGTTCATATGGTTTGGTGACCAATTCAAATATGATAAGTTTTATCATATATGGATTTTGATATACCCCAGATAAATTAGCATGCTCTATTTAACAACGTTGGATTCTCAGACTCCTCTCCATCGCTCTCTCTTTTATCTCTTTCCTCCCAAGGGGAGTTACCATCCTTCTTATTTGGATTACTATAAAAATTGTTAGAAATTCTAAGATTTCCGCTATTCTTCTTATTTGGATTACTATAAAAATTGTTAGAACACAAAGGTACGGTAGTTTATCTTTGATTTTGTATTAATAATAAATAAAGCCAAAATCTATTAATCTATAAAAGCAGTATGCAAAATATTGATCACAAAGGTCCGATCTTTTTTTATTTTTTCGTTAAAATATTGACAAAACATCCCTTTTCACATCTTTGGATGAACGGAAAACTCTCTTTATATTTAGATGTTGTTTATTTTACCATTACTATGGAATTTGATCTTGCAATGGAAGTTAACGAGCAAACTATTTTTCATCAACTTCTTCATTATACGTTACTCAAACAATTTATTTTTTTAATTCAACTTATTTACTCAGTTTCCTCAAACATCTTACCAAAAAAATTCATTAGGTACAATGCATTTGTATCTATATAACCCATATACATTAAAGAAACCAAAGATTTTTTTTTAAAGCACAAGAAACCAGAGATGATACATAATGAATCACTTATGATTATTTGTGTGTAAATTATTCAATTATTTGTGCATCGAAGTTTCATTTCTTTATCAATCATAAAAAGTACAATTGAAGTAGGCTTCTTGTGGTTTTTATTGATGACAAAATGAAAGTTCCTTGGCATCGAAAATTTATTTTATTTTATTTTTGCTAGGAAAAGCAGGATTTATTAAAGATAATCAGCTACAATGCTTGTAGTATGAATGGAGGAGTATTCTCAACCTATTCACCTGTGAATTATGACTCATGCTATATTTGGAATTTCATCAATCCACTTGTCTCTCAAACTTTTTCCATCATTATGGTTTTAATATCATTTGGCGCGTCACGCACAAAAGACATTGTTTATTTGATTTCCGTTAGGGAGAAGGATATTATCGATCCAATATGTTGCCTTGTATTGCACAAAAGACATTGTTTATTCGTATACTCTATGTGTCTAATGCATCTTCAGTTTCCTCAAACATCTTAATTGCACGCGTATTTTCATATTATCTTTTGAGTTCCTTCTGCTTCTTTTTACAAGAAACTAATTTTGCATTAATTTTAGAAATATAAATATGTATCCACATTTATGATACAAAATCATCAATGATTTCTTTTTATGATGAAACATTTGGGTCTTTGTCATGAAAGTTACATTTAAAGCATGTAAATATAATACAAAGTCATATTATCTTTTGCAATAAATATAAATTTCCCCAACATATCCCAAAACTAGTAGAAGTGGAGCTCAATTGAGGTGTTACCATTACTATTAGTGAAGTAAGTAGAGAAATATTATTTAGGTTCCGGTTTTTTTGATTAATTAGCCCTTGAATTTGAATTCTCGGGTCTATAAGACAAGCAAACTATGAATAATGTTCTACTTCCCCAAAACTTAAAGATACCGTTTAAGTCCGAAATGCTATTTTAAGCCCCGTTCTGCGCCATCTTCTCCTCCCGGTCTGACGTGTCATATCCATGTGTAAATAACGCCAAAAACAATTATGAATATGAGTGGAACTCCTTCTCTCCTGGGTTTTTTTATTTATTTATTTCCTCTTTCCTTGAAATTTTCTCACCTTACCTACTGAGAAGCATGAAAGACTTCAAATAATATAACGATCACTCAATTATTTGTGTGTCTGGAGATCCTATTTTTGATTTTGATAGAATAATCAATTTGCAGGATAGATTTATAATGAGAATAGACGGGAGAACTAATAAAGATATGAAACTACTCTAGATCTACTAGAAATTTTGGTGTGAATCCATCAAAGTGTGTTATTAATAAGATCAGACTTGTTGTTAGATCGTAAAGTTGTTGCTGATCAAGATAAGGAGGATTGATCCTAGTATAGAGTTTGCCCCTTTTGTTTCTTCTTACTTTATCAATGGGAAAGAATTTTGATGTAGGGATTTTGATAAGTGGTATTCATATGATTATAAGAAAAATTGGTTCTGATCTTTAAGGTCGATGATTATATCTCTAAGGATTTTTAGTTTTTGATTGATTTCTAATTTGCTTTAATGGCGATGGTGTTAAACAGAAAACAAAGCTAGATAGAGAGATAACGATATTATGAAGATAGAGAATGTTTTTTATTTTGTTCAGCTAAGCACGCCGCATCAGAGTGGGAGGTCAGGGAGGAGTATAGGGCGCCAAACGGGTCACCGAATAGCAATGCCGGTTTAAGTAGCCTAAGAGCCTCCACAGTGGTGGAGTATAACTAAATTTTTTGGTAAAAAACTGACGCAGTGGAGACGGACTAAAGACCAAAGACCGGACTATAACCAAAACCCAGACTATATTTAGTCTTTAGTCTGGTCTTTAGTCGGGCGTAAATTAAAGTTACTTTGATAGGCAGAACTCAAAGTTACGCCCGAATTAAAAAAAAAAAAAAAAAAATGGGGCGCAATTTCAAATTGCGCCCAATGGGGCGTAACTCAAAGTTGCGCCCCAACAATTTAAAAAAAAATAAATAAAAATGGGGCGCATTTTTTTGTTATACTTTGAATGGGGGCGTGAACTTTGAGTTACGCCCAACAATAATAAAAAAATAATAAAAAAAAATGGACGCATTTTGAGTTCGCTAGGCTGATTGGGCGTAGAACTCAAAGTTGCGCGACCAAATTTTAGTCTCCCTCCACTACAACACGGACTAAACCCAAATTTTGGTTTTTTTTTCGCTTCTTTTCTTTCTGCTATTACGCACCACCGCAGTCAAGCTTCTAAATTGGATATTTGACCCAGTGTTTTTATATCCTACTTACTAAAATACCCTCTCCACCACCGACAACTTCTTCTCTCTCTTCAGTTTATTAATCTTCCAATCAATTTTAATCTTTGTTCTCAACATCAGCAGTAACAACACCTCCGTTCTTCTTAACTCAATAGAATTCATCTTCAATTCCACCACCAGCACACCAACACCAGACGCCACCGTCACAACGCCAACACCTCCGCCTTCACCGTCTTAGCTACCACCACTACCAGACATCAGCAACACCCCTTCAGTTGTAATCAATAAGACAACTTTTTGTGATTCCTCTTTTTCAGGTTATCTTCAATTGGTTCCGATCTACTTTCACAAGTCGGACTTATGAATCATCCATTGGATTTCTTAATTTGTAATCAAGGTGGTGAGCGTGATCTCCAGAATTAGCTAATGGCGTTTGGATCTCATCGAGGTCGATTCACTGGATTGAAGATATTTGTTTTTCATAAGATTCTGGGTCGAATTAAAGAAATATGTTGTTGATAAGAATTATAGGTCCAGTAATAAGTAAAGACTACGAGAGTATTGTAAATTGAATATATTTGTAGTTCGTGATAGTGGAGGAGAAATTGGGACTCATGCTAAGAAACTGGTGTCAAATAAAGACGAGAATATGGAAGTTCCAAGATAATGGTCGACCACTAGTGGATTTGTGTACTATTTCTAGATTAAAAACTTTTCTTTCCTCATATCTATAATCAAACATTGATTCCAAAAATTATATTCCAAATTGCAGAGGAATCAAATTATACAGATGATTATTAGGGTAAATTTGGAATTATCCATGAAATACATAAGATGCACCCAGGTGCATAATATATATTTTTGACAAGAAAATATTTTTTAACCTGGATCTATGATGCATCGACACTGATACGGGGATACTGATACGGTGACACTGATACGGGGGTTCGTCAATTTTCATAAATTGGGGATACGGGATACGGTGGGATACGTGTATTTATCAAAAAAAATATTTAATATAATAATAATTAACTCTACTAAAAATCATAAAATAAAAGAATCCAATAGATACTATATTTTGATTATTAAAGTGAGCAAATATTAAATTTTAAGCATTTTGGGTTTCAGTCTTACTTATGTTAATTGAATGGATAAAATCACATGTACTCCGATTTCTCTCTAAAACAACATGAAAAACATGACTACCCAATAAGCCTTAAATTTTTCTAGCACCATTTTTTTAAGCACCATAAAAATAAATACCAAGTCTTTTTTTCTTTATAACAAGTTATTATGTTTAGATATAATTATTCAATATGATCATGATTATACAGAACTATAAATATTTAGAATTTTAGATTTTATGTATAAATTTATAAATATATAGATTTTGTATATAAAAAAAATGTTAGATTATAGGAAGTATCCCCTTATAGAGTATTCGAGAGGTATCCGAGGAGTATCCCCTACCCTTTTTGTAATTAAAAAAAGGTGACACTTTAAATGGAGTATCTGATACGTATCCCCAAGTATCCGATACTGATACGGCGCCAATACGGATACGTCACCAAATATGAAGTATCCGTGCTTCATAGACCTGGATGCACCTGAGTGCATAATGTCTTTTTTTTTTTATTTTTTCGTTGTTGGTCTTATTTTTTATTATTTAGTACTTGTTTTTGTTGAATTTGAGGGTAAATGTGATGGTAATTGTGGTGGTTTTACTATTTAAGATCACAAACTGGTGTTTTAGGTTGTACATAATATATTGCAGGTGGTTACAAGGATAAACCTAGATTTATCCATGGTGTACACAAGGTGCACCTGAGTGCATAATTTATAACTCTGACAGGAAATAGATTTTGACTGGTTGCACCCGAGTGCATAATGTATATTTTTTTGATTTTTATATGAAAAATGTTTTCGGACAGGTTGCACATGCGTGCTTAATGCATATTCTTATAGGAAATTCATTGTAGTCAGGTTGCACCTGGGTGCATACTTCATAGTTTTATATGAAATAAATTTTGGCCAAGTTGCACCTAGGTGCATAATGCATATTTTTATAGGAAATAAATTAATTTTGGTGAGGTTGCACGTCGGTGCATAATGTATCCTCGGCATGGTTTAAAATTATTTTTTTTTCTTTTGAATTTCATATCAACAATGGATCTTGTTTTGTAGAGAATTTCGAGCAATTTCTATAAGGTTTTACCTATTTCCCATCCCCATTTTTCCTAAATCCCATCCCAACCACACAAATCATATTGTATAAAACCCTCTTAAGAATGGGTAAACATAACCCACTCTATTATTATCCATTAATAACTTGAATTGTAAACTCTCACCACCGAGACCAGATCAGGTTTGGAATTAATTCTCAATTTCCATCTTAATCATCTTAATCAGGTTTGAGGTCAAATTGCAAAACATAATTTTATTAAGGTTAAGTCCTATGGGCTAGATTGGACTGCTAGATTGGCCAAAAAGTGTTGCAAATCATGAAAAAAGTGTGGGAAAAAAGTTAACACTCAATCTGGCTACTTCTCTCTCCTAGCTTGTTGCCGCAGGTCGCACTATCGGCGAGATTGAAACGCTGAATGGTGCGGCGCTCAAAAAGTGACACAATCGCTGGATTATTCGGCGTTTTGCGAATATTCCAAAGAATAACGCCGAATTATTAGGCGCTAGGCTAGACGCTGTTCCATTCGGCGCTCAAGGCTGGCGTTGAATAATTCAGAGCTCGACCTTTTTTCTTTCTTTTAATGCACGAGTTCAAATGTGATTCTGCCATCTTATTTTCCCTCTGTGGTTCATTATTGTGCATGATTAACAACTTTTCCTCGAAGAAGAAGGATAATCGCTTTAAAAGTGCAAAAGGTCCTTGGGTCAAGGACAATGATGAGGTGACTGTGGGGAGAGGTGTAGACCACCAACCACACGTCACAAATTACACATCTATCTAAGCTCTTGTCAAAAATCACACGTCTTGGTTGGACCATCAAATCAAGTGTTTTTCTTTCCCTTATAGTCATTATTAGGTGAATGCAATGATGATTATAGGCTATAGCTGTTTATAAATTGAAATGGGTAGAAGGTCGATCTGCTGAAATAATTGATTTCCTGGGAGCAAAATGATTCGGCGCTTTCAAACACAGTTGATTGAGTCAAGCGTTGTTTAGTGCGTCTTTCACCGGGCCGAACTATTCAAATAAGTTTGCTAGATTCGCCATCCCATAAGATTTAGGAGATTTCCCAGGCTGACGTGGATGGACAATTTAGCAGCTAGATATCTATCCCATAAGACTTAGCCTAACTACGTAATATGATAGTGTGGATAACAAAAGTAAATCAATCCATCAATAAGAAATTGTTCAACTCGGGATATAGTCAGAACCTAATTGAAATTGTGAAACTTAAAAATGATTAACAATCGAATACAATCAAAAACTAGTTGTTCTCTTGGTAATCGGTATAGTGCTGGTTCATAAATACAAAACCTAAAAGTTCAATTAAAAGAAAAGTTATTTAGCAATTTTCTAATCAACTATAGTGCTAGTTCTTATAATTTTTGGGCCCAAAACCATCGCTAGATATCTCTCTGTATAGTTCAGGGGTATCGCGATGTTAATTTATCAAGTGGTCGGTGGTGGCATGATTAGACAAGTGAGTAGTGTAAATTATGAGATTAGAAGTAATAGATTTTATATTATCAGGTTACCTTATTTACCGTTAGGAGATTATTCTCATTTACCGTTAGAAGATTATTCTCATTTACTTTGGTTGTAAACACAAAAGATATTGTCAAGGTTTTATATATATTCTTTCCAAGGAGAACATTTCTCCTCAAGGAAGTTATCATCAAATCCAAGATGGTATCACCCTCCTACGATCCTACTTTCTCTAAACCATTAAAATCAATGGCGATTTAACAACTCAACTCACAGACATTGCTTGAGGCATATAGTTCTATGCATCTACAAAGAACCCGATGATGCTTTCTACATGGATACGGGGTGCTACCTCGCATCTCACCGCCGATTCAGTACTTTACATAACGTTTCCAACTCTAGTACTATAAGGTCTATCTTAGTTGGCAATGGCAATAGCATTCCAGTTAGTGCTAGTGGTACCAAGCTCATAAATCTCCTTCTCGCACCCTTCAACTCAAAATACTCTTGTTGATCCCGATATTATCAAGAACTTAGTTTTGTTCGTAAGTTCACCACTGATAATCGTGTCTCGTTGAGTTTGATCCGTCTCGTTTTTTTCTCGTGAAAGATATGACTTCGAGAAGGATTATCCTTCTTGGTGCAATAGTTCCGGGGATCTTTACCCTATTACCAACTCGCCATGCCACCACAAAAATCGTCCCAATCTTCCCCCATTTTCTCTTTCGTCTTTTCACGGATATTTGGCATAGCGCCTTGGTCACCCCTAGCAAGGTCTGTTTTAGATGTTCTTCGTACCAATAATTCTATTCATTGTAATAAGAATCAACATTCTAAACTTTGTCATTCATGTCAAGTTAGTAAACATGTTCGATTACCTTTTTATGAATCAAATTCCAATACTTTTGCTCTATTTGATATCATTCACGGTGATTTATGGACCTCTCCCTTACATGTTGATACCGGTTTTCTTTATTATCTTATCTTCTTGGATGATTTCACCAACTATCTTTGGGTTTATCCTTTAAAATTTAAATCCCAAGTCTATGACAAGTTTTTGGAATTTCGTTCTCTTGTTCAAACCCAATTTGAGCGTCAAATAAAAGTTTTCAATGCGACATGGGACGTGAATTTGACAACTCTTCTTTTCACAATTTTGCTCGTACTAATGGTCTAGTTTTTCGGTTCTCTTGCCCCCAAACTTCCTCTCAAAATGGCAAGGCCGAACGTATGATTCGCCGGGTCAATGATATCACCCGCACTCTTATGTCCCACGCCTGTTCCACCAAAATTTTGGGTCTATTCTCTCCTTATGGTCATTTATCTTCATAATATTCTTCCCACAAAAGTCTTAAAATTTTCCTCTCCGTGTCTATTCTCTATCAACGCCAACCGACATATGACCATCTTCGTACGTTTGGTTGTCTATGCTATCCAAATCTCTCCTCTACAACTCCTCACAAACTTGCCCCCGCTCCACTAAATGTGTCTTTCTTGGCTTTCCTCCCACCCACCGTGGATACATTTGCCTTGATCTTTCCACAAACAAAATCATTATGTCTCGTCACGTAACTTTTGATGAAAATGTCTTTCCCTTCACAAATCTCCATCCAAATATTCCTCCTAACGTTGAGTCTCCTCTTATCTCACTCATCCTTTATATAATGTCTCTTATCCTTTCCCCCGATGTCGCCCGGACTTCCCCTCCTCGGACCGTACACTCCTCCCCACCGTCGTTCCCACTCTTCTAACACACCAACTCGTAACTCTCGGGAACTTCTACATCCGTCCGTCCCAGCCTCCCACATCGTCCAATCACCTACTCCACGTCCCTCCAACTTCCCTCTATGCATCGGCATCAACCACTTCCACACCTTCTCACCTTCCTTCCACTTCAACATCACCTACACCTCCTCGCCCCCACTACGGTCCCCACAACTTCTTCCTTACCCACTTTAACCTTCCATTCCTAATATAGTCCCCACAACGTCTTTCCTTACCCACTACCGTCTCTACTCCCAACTCTACAACATCACCTACACCTACCGCTCCCACCTCCTCATCGACCCCGATTCTATTTCTCCTACCACCGTGTCACCCACAGCCACAGCCTCCTCCCATAACCGTAGCAGCTCCTTCCCGCCCTATCACTCGTGCCTCTCGTGGCATATTCCGCCCAGGCCAATCGTCTTAACCTTCATGTCCAAGCCTTACGCCATATCTCTCCTCTTCCCCGTTCTCACTTATATGCTCTTAGGGACATAAACTGGAATGCTGCCATGAAAGATGAGTACAATGCCATGATGAAAACTAATACTTGGGAACTTGTACCACGACCACGTGATGCTCATGTTATTCGTTCCATGTGGTTGTTTCGTCATAAATATAATCTTTGATGGATCCCTACAAGCGACACAAGGCCTCCTTGTTGCTAATGGCAAATCTCAACAAGTTGGTGTTGACTGTTTTGAAATGTTTAGTCCGGTTGTTAAACTGCTACTATTAATCATCGTTTCACTATTGCTACATCACGATCTTGGCCCATACATCAACTAGATGTCAAGAACGCTTTTCTTCATGGTGATCTAACCGAGACGGTCTATATGCATCGACCTCCAGGATTTGTAGACCATGCTCACCCCGATTACGTATGTAGATTCGTAGATCTCTATATGGCCTCAAGCGGGCTCCCGGGCGTGGTTTTGAGGTTTGCCAATTTTATCACCAGTTGTGGTTTAGGGGTAGTGTATGTGATCCCTCACTCTTTGTTTATCAATCGATCAAACCAAGATACTTACTTTTATATGTTGATGACATTATTTTGACTGCCTCTACTGATGCTCTCCTGTGCCGCTTCATTGATTTGATGAAGAGAGAGTTTGCTATGTCTGACCTTGGCCCACTACATCATTTTCTGGGTATCACTGTTACTCGTTCATCCTCAGGATTATTTTTGTCTCAATCATTATATGCACAGGATATCATCGCTCGTGCCTCCATGACAAAATGTAATCCAGTGGCTACTCCAGTCGACACCGATTCGAAGCTCAGTGCAACCTCTGGTCCAGCACTTTCGGATCCCACTCTATACAGAAGCCTAGCAGGTGCTCTTCAGTACCTCACCTTTACTCGGCCGGATATTGCATACGCGGTTCAGCAGATATGTCTATTTATGCATGACCCCCGTGAGCCTCACCTGCATGCCCTCAAGCGAATCCTTCGCTATCTTCAGGGCACCATCAACCACGGATTGTTTCTCTCGGTCTCCTCTATCTCTGGCTTAACAGCATACTCTGATGCTGACTGGGCGGGTTGTCCCGATTCTCGACGATCGACATCTGGTTTTTGTGTCTTTCTTGGTGACAATCTCATTTCCTGGTCCTCCAAGCGTCAAGCAACAGTCTCTCGATCCAGTGCTGAAGCTGAATACAGGGGAGTAGCAAATGCAGCTGCTGAAACAACATGGCTTCGCAACCTTCTTCTAGAGCTCCATCTACCTCTACGTCGTGCTACTATTGTCTACTGTGACAATGTAAGTGCGATATATATGTCTGGAGATCCTGTGCAACATCAACGTACCAAACATGTGGAGATTGATATACATTTTGTTCGTGAACGAGTTCGTATTGGTGCCATTCAAGTCTTACACGTCCCCTCTGAGAACCAGAAGATCTCGACATCTTCACCAAGGGACTTCCTCGACAATTATTTGTTCGATTTCGTTTCTAGTCTCGGCTTTTTGTTCCTCTCCCGCTCAGACTATAAGGGGGTGTAATAGATTTTATATTATCAGGTTACCTTATTTACCGTTAGGAGATTATTCTCATTTACCGTTAATTAGAAGATTATTCTCATTTACTTTGGTTGTAAACACAAAAGATATTGTCAAGGTTTTATATATATTCTTTCCAAGGAGAACATTTCTCCTCAAGGAAGTTATCATCAAATCCAAGAAGACGATTTTTTTTTTTTTTTTTTTTTTTGGGACGAGATCTGAGTTTGAGAGAGAGAGGAAGGAGGAAGATGGTGGGCGAGGAAGTGAAGTGAAAGTTTCGGTTTAATTTGGTAAGTTTTGTTTACCTCCATTATAAAAAGTTAAATAAAAATTAATGTGTTAGTTTGGATGGGATTTAGTGAAAATGGGGATTGGAAATAGGTAAAACCTTCTATAAATATAAATTTTATTGGGCCGACCGAGTGAAGCGAGGGAGGACCTTTATATGGCCACTTTTTTGTCAAATCTAAGTGATCAATTACCACAAAAAGATTGAGAATGGTTAGAGCCGAAAAACCAAAAATGTCCCTCCCTTTTAGTCCAATTACTATAACTCCGTATGTATCCTATCTTTTCAGGGGTATAATTGGAAAGCAAACTTTAATATAACATATCCAAAAATCCGTACCTTTGAATTTTATAAATTTTATATCGTTGGAAAGGTTATAAAAAACTTTACGCAACAAGTACAAACAACAATATCAAATTTAGAGTTTTTACAAAAAATTCAGAGCTATTTATCATTTTAGGCACAATTTTAGAAAATTAAATGTATATCCATTATGCAAACCATCACAAAAGATACATAATACTTTATGTATCAAAATTTTGGTTTATGCATCAACTAATTTTTCGTTGCAATTAATAAAACGATGTACTCCCTCTGTTTCAAGAAAAATGATACTTTCATTTTAGGCACAATTCTCGAAAATTGAAAGCATGACCATTATGCAAACCACCACAAAGGATGCATAACACATTGTTTGTACCCAAAATTACTTTTGGGCACGAAACACGATGAATGGATAGTTTGGTGTGTATTTTGGGTTTGGAGATGGATTGGAAAGCAAATAAAGAGACACAGAGGTTTAACGTGGTTCGTGATGGTTTGCCTACATCCACTGGGTGAATCCCTTGGGGAGTAGTATTTTATTGATAATCGAATTACAGTCTATTTTCTCCCTCTTTTTCCTCCCTTGGCTGCCTCTTCCTGATTTCTGCTCTCCCCTATTTATACAGTTTCATATCTAAATATAACATAAATTACATTAACTGCTCACTCAAGCCACCATCATCATTTCGTATGTAAAGCAGTGGAGTTAATTATGCATGTATGAAACGTCGCCTTTAGTAATCGCATGGTCTGAAACTATTGTCTTTAGTATTGCATGGTCAAACGCGCAATTAGTAGCGCATGTATTTGAAATCGCCGCCTTTAGTATTGCATATTGAAACTCGCTGCAATTAGTAGCGCATGGTTAAACTGCCGCCTTTAGTATTGCATATTGGCCAAATCTGTCACGCCTTTAGTATTGCATGGAATTCAATGGATGAAAGCTGGAATTCATTCGCATAAATGATGGTCGGGCAAGATTGGTGGACACTTGCCGGTCGAGCAGTGATCGCATGGGCAAGGCGGCTTGATGGTTGAGAGACATGATGGGACAGCCCGGTGTGGTTGGCAAAGCATGGTTGGAGATGGTTTGCGCGTGGAAGAGTTTTTGGTCGGGAATTGGTTTTTTGCGGCTTTCTTTGGCTAAAAACCGAAAATTGGCTAGGGGCGGACCGACTTGATAGTTGACCGACTGTTGACCTTGACCGTTGACCGACCGTTGACCATGACCTTGACCTAAGTTGACTTTGATAGTTGGATCGACTTTGACCATCGACCTTAGTAGGAAGTTGACCTTGATAGTTGACCGGCTTTGACCATTGACCCGGTCCGTGCGGATCGGCTGGGCTGTAGTTGGTGGTTAGTGGGCTTGGATGAGGACCAAAACATTATTCAAGTATCAATTTAGTCCATTAAGTGGTATTTTTACTTATGGTACAAACATCGCCCCCTCTTAACCTCCAACTTGTTGGGGGTTAAGGAAAAAATTTCGTGTTCCTTAGTCAATGATAAAACTCGCCCCTACGTGAGGACTATCGGAACTTCCCTTGTTGTTTGCGGAAATCAAGACGCCCCATGAGTAAATTTTTGTTCCCGAAGCGTAAATATAACCGCCTTTCGTTGATTGTGATCAAGTCGCCCCAAGTGAGGCTATTGTGTTGTGCGGAAACAATTGAGTATGAACCATTGTCGTATGCAAAATCGGGACCGAAGGCTGAACCGCTCAGAATCTAAGCGTGATGCTCCCGATGTATAAAATTGAACCGTGGTAGTTCGTTGGACTTAAACTGCGATGGCCACAAAACTGCTCTTTATGGAAGGCAAAACCGGGTAGTAATGTGAAGATTGAGCAAAAATGGTTTGCGGTAAGTTTATCACCGGCTCGGGCAGTTAAACGAGTAAAAGCATCTGCGGTGATTTGATCGCTTAGAATGCATCGACGAGCAAGGCTGCCGCATCGCAAGTAGCCGCGGTCGGTGAATTTCGCGAGGAGTTGCGAGCAGTGGGTAGATCGCGACTCGATCGGTTTGGTCCGGCGATGACATCGAGCATCGCGATAGCTGCGATCTCTTGGGTACAAGAAGCTGACGAAGCAAGCGCCTGCGGCACATTTAGCGATCGGTGGATGCAGGTGTTCGCGGCGAATTGGGTCGCATCGGCCGATCCCGGTACGTTTGCCCGGCGCCAGCGAGCAAGCGCCTGTCGCGGCAGGCTGCGATCAATGGACTGCGGGAGTTGCGAACAGTGGGCTGCATCGGCCGATCGGTGCATGCAGCTGACATCGAGCATTACGGCTAATGCGTCGGTGGAGCTGCGGAGGCGGCGCAGCAAAACTACCGGCCACACTGCGATCGGTGCGATGCGCGGAGTTGTGGACGGAGCCCGATTGCGATCGACTTTGATCGCTGAAATGCGCGGACGACAAGCAAAGTTGATTGCCAGTGACCTTGATCCTGTCGGACTGCAGACAACAATCAACAACTGCTTGGCCCGGTGCGGGCGTTTGTACGGAGACGGAGCCTCACTGCGGAAGTGTGGTTAGCAATGGGCTGCGGGAACACAAACAGATTTTGACTTAGTAGCTTGATCACTGGATAGCTTGTTGTTGAGGGACTTGGACTTAAACATTCAATAAACCTAGGTGTAAATCAGTTACAAATAAAACTAGACGCATCGATTGTGTCCAATCGAGTGCTTCTAAACCATCGATTTGCATCCAATCGAGTACTGATAATTCATAGGCAAAGCCGAGACTTTGCCGTCGGCCACGTCCAATAGAGTAAAGCAGGTTGCTTTTGAACAAGAGTACAATAATTCAATCAGCATAACTATAGTAGTTTAACATTACTGATTGTGAAAATTGCACAAAAATATTAGGGTGTACACTCGCCCCCTCTTAATCCTGCAACTCGTTGTAGGATTAAGAAGTTTGGGTTACACGAAGTTTTCGGCTTCGGAAGCTTAATCCGCATGCGATTAAGTGCTATGTAACTCTCCCCAAGTGTATGAAGTGTTACACACTTGCCCCAAAAGAGTTATTTCATATCATGAGGTGTTACATATCTTGCCCCCAAGTGCTACTTGGTCACATTGAAGTGATATGCAACTTGCCTCCGGAAGATAGTAATTGTCATGTTGCTCAATGCTTGCACAAGGGTACACCGCCTTGCCGCATTTTGCTCGCGCATGGGATTTTGAATATGTACGCTACTCCGGAATTTGCAGGGGGCCAATCCCACTATTCCAGATGCGCGCAGAATTGAAACGTGTGCATCCCCTCGTGAGAAGATGCTTGCCACATTAATTGTGTCTTATTGACCAAAAGTATGCATGAGTATATAAAAAGATGCAAAAATATGTAAATTGTATACTTACCTCATGGAAAATGTTACGGCGACTTTGTTTACGAAGTGATCAGGATTCCCACTGGCTATGTCAGTGTTTTCCAGTGACGATGATTAGCATAGTTGCCTTAGCGTCTCGTCTCGATTTAGTAATTGATTTGTCTGCGGGACTGGAATGCACCAGTTAAGTCCAAGCCGTATCGAAGACAGTTGCCACGGAACCGAATTTGATGGCTGTGATCGGGTTATCTGATTCTCTTAGAAATTGGATTATAGTATTTCGATCAATTGGATGTAGTAGTTATGGAAAAAGGACCGCAAAGAATTCGATCAATTGGACTGCAGATATTCTTGAGGACAACGGGACTACAAAGATTCGTATAACCTGATCAGATGCTTGATTTTAACCAGCAATAGAACATGTGCGTGTCGAGGTTTATGATTCCAATCAGTACTCACGATCTTTGCGTTGTGGGTAGAAAATCGACACAATAACGTTCGCGAACATTGAACGTGCAGTGCCCTGCATCTTGATAGTGCTTGTCGTGCCACTCGGAACCTCAAAAATTAAATTTTCCAAACACATGATTTTTCACTTCCATGTTGTAGGGAATTGAAAGACGATTCCAACGAGCCAAAAATCACTCGATTCGGACTTAAAACGAAGAAGTTATTGACGAAACAAGATTTTCGACCAAGCCCTAGTAGGGTGTACATATCCGCAAGGCAAAGGAAACGGGGCGGAATAATCCGAGGGCTACGGGATTAAGTTGCGCCGTGTAGCATTGAAAAAGATCCTCCAATTAATCGGCGATTAATCTCCGATACCGATTAATCGGAAATTACTCGGCGATTGCCGCTCGCCCCTGCCGCCGTTCGCCGCTCGATCTGGCCGCCGGCTTCCCTTTTTTTTTTTTTTTTTAGTACTTTTCCCAACGGTTTCTGCTGGACTGTTGCCATTGCTTTTGAATTTTTGTAACAGTTTTCAGTTTTCTTCATTTCCTTTGTAACGGTTCCAGGGACTGTTGTTGTTTCTCACGGACCTTTCACGCTGGTTTCTTGCCGCACTTTTGCGGCCTTTCGGAACTTTCTGAGATGCTTTTTCTGGAGGGTTTCCCTAGGGTATTCAAGCACCTTGAGATGTAGGCAACTTGATAACCTTGCGATCATGACAGTAGTGATTTTGACGTTTTACAAACTCGAACACGTAGACACTACATTATTTGGGAAGCGAACTTTTCCAACTTTGGACTTGAATATACTGCGGATCGAACATCTTGGTGGAAATCTTAGCGAACTTTCCGATGAGTCAGTCTTGGTGGCCTCTGACTATGATGCTGGACTGCATCAGTTACGATCAACTGGATTGCAGTAACTGTAATCAAAACTGGACCCAACCATGTTGTGGATCGAATATCCAGCACCAACTTTGACGATGTTTTTCGCCATCTTTTACCGTGGACCGAACGTCCTAGGTGATTTCATCGATCTTTGTAGCGATGCGACTTTTTGTTGATTATGAAGGTAATAGTTTTAGCGAGATCTCGAACGACGAACTGGATTGCCGATTGCGATCATCTTTTGTAATATCTGCGATTACATGTTCAAAAGTTTGTGATCACTGGATCGCTTGCGGTATGTGCGATTATATGGTCGCAGCATTTGCGGTCATTTGATTGCATGATCGTTATGATCAAACTAGTTCCGTTAAAGTAGATTTGCGATCAAGCCGGACTGCGGCCGATGATTTTCCAAAATGCTCATTGCTTTTTCACGGACACGATTTTGAAACTTTTTCTACAACTTTTCTCAATGGGAAAGCACGATTTCTTTTATCGTATCTCCCCTTAGTCGGCGCCAATGTTTGTACCCAAAATTATTTTTGGGCACGAAACACGATGAATGGATAGTTTGGTGTGTATTTTGGGTTTGGAGATGGATTGGAAAGCAAATAAAGAGACACAGAGGCTTAACGTGGTTCGGCATGGTTTGCCTACATCCACGGGTGAATCCCCTTGGGGAGTAGTATTTTATTGATAATCGAATTACAGTCTATTTTCTCCCTCTTTTTCCTCCCTTGGCTGCCTCTTCCTGATTTCTGCTCTCCCCTATTTATACAGTTTCATATCTAAATATAACATAAATTACATTAACTGCTCACTCAAGCCACCATCATCATTTCTGTATGAAACAGCTGGAGTTAATTATGCATGTATGAAGCTCACGCCTTTAATCTTTGCATGTTTGGCTAACATCTTTAGTATTGCATGGTCAAACTCGTCGCAATTAGTAGCGCATGGCTGAAACTGCTGCCTTTAGTATTGCATGGCTGAAACTGCTGCAATTAGTAGCGCATGGCTGAAACTGCTGCCTTTAGTATTGCATGGCTGAAACTGCTGCCTTTAGTATTGCATGGAATTCAATGGATGAAACTGTTGGAATTCAATTCTGCATAAATGATGGTGGCAGTATTGGTGGACACTAGCTGGTTGAACAGTGCCCCGCATGGGCAAGGTGGCTTGATGGTTGAGAGACATGATGGTGACAGGTGTGGTGGTGGCAAAGCATGGTTGGAGCTCAAGTTGGCGCGTGGAAGAGTTTTTGGTCAGGAATTGGTTTTGCAGTTTCATTGCTAAAAAAGCGAAAATTGGCTAGGGGCGATGACCCGATAGTTGACCGACGGTTGACCTTGATCGTTGACCGACCGTTGACCATGACCTTGACCAATAGGAAGTTGACTTTGATAGTTGATCGACTTTGACCATCGACCTTGACGGAGAAGTTGACCTTGATAGTTGACCGACTTTGACCATTGGCCCAGTCATCAAGTGATCGGGGCCCTTGGTTGGCTTGGTTAGTGGGCTTGGATGAGGACCAAAACATGATTCAAGTATCAATTTAGTCCATTAAGTGGTATTTTTACTTATGGTACAAACACACATCATGCAACCATATTTTGGTTTATGGATCGACTAATTTTCCGTTTCAGAAAAAGTGATACTTTCACATCCTGTTTCAGCAAAAGTGATACTTTTACTCCGTTTCGAGAAAAGTGATACTTTCGCTCCATTTCGGAAAAAAATGAAACTTTCGGAAAAAATATCACTTTTTCTGAAACGGGGCGAAAGTATCATTTTTTCGAAATAGGAGAAAGTATCACTTTTTCAGAAACGGGATGTGAAAGTATCACTTTTGCGGAAACGGGGTGAAAGTGTCACTTTTCTGAAACGGGATGAAAGTAGTAGCAGACAAACCCTATCTTTAGATTCTTCTTCGGTCGGCCCTCCCACCGTGGCAACGGTCGTACTAGTTAAAATCTGATTTATATTTGGAAGTTAAGACATTTCTCGCAATTAATTTTGAATTTGAGAGAGAAAATAAACATGAGAGAGAATATGATATAATAAAGAATAAAGTTTAAAGTAGAGGGTATATATGACTAAATTTTGTTATATCTTTTTTCACCCGGACCTATATTTTACAAGTCCACTACTCCCGTATTTTATGGTTTATGGACAAATAGAGGTGTCAAACAGCCGGCATTTGGCTGCCCGCCGCTTTTGGTCGGCCTAGCACATCTGTGCACACAGGATCAGCTGTCAACTTAGCATGCCAGGCCTGGGAAGCATATCATTAAGCCCGACCTGGGCCTGAGCCAGGCCTGCTAAGTTTATTTATCAAAAAAAGTCTGCAGAGAGAGAATCGAACCAGCTACCTCTATCTGAATTATTCAGGTCCTACTACTCGTCCACCTAACGGTTACGCTCAAAAAGGCAATGCCATTAAATATCTTTATATAGATAGCTTATAAAAAAAAGATAACCTTAATTTAATGCTATATTCTATTTAAGGTAATGAAATAAAATATTAAATTAATTGGAATCCGATTATAAAGTAATGAAATAAAATCCAAACTTAATTGAATTTTTTTTACTATAAACTAGGCAACACTTGCTATAATTTAATTATTAATACTAATTTACAACGTTTATTATTAATAAAAAAAGAAAGAAAAACTATAATTAAATAAAATACCGAACGTTATGAAACAATCAAATAAAATTGGGGGATATTTTGTTTTTGGTACTCAAGTTTTGTCCAGTTTTTGAGATTGGTCTAACATTTGTCCAGGTTGGTGTTTGGTACTTAGAATTGACGTTGACTTTTGTTGACTAGGTTAAATAGGTTAAATATTGACTTCTGTTAAGAAATTATTAATATAATAAGAAAATATGAGCATAAAATGAAATTATTATTTGAAATCACTATAATAACCTTAAGTTTTCTTAACAATTACACAACCCATCACCGCCACCACTGATTTCTACGATCCATTCAAACCCCATTAAAACACCTTCTTCGCCAGATATACCACCATCGCCAGGAAATACCAACAATGAGATTAAGATCATTAATTAGTAATACTAACAACTCATCAACGACAACAAGCTCAAAAGAAAGATTGCAGAGAAATTATTGGTTTCACTGTATCAGCATCGTCAACACCCTGTTTCCCCAAATTCAGAATCAAATCATAATCAAACCTAATTTCTTTATATCCATCTAATTAAAACCATAATCAAAACGATACCAATTCATACAGATTATTATACCCAAAATCAATTTTGAAATTCATAGTGATATCATTCTCCTATAAAATCAATTCAAACAAATCAATTGAAAAAAATCAACAACCAAGAAACATTATATATATAATGAAAGAGAAAAATAAGAATCAGAGGAAGAAGACCCCAAATGGGGGTGGAACAGTTAACCCAATTGATTCTGTAACCTCCAAATCGATTCATTTTCACTGTCTCTTTATAACCCCTAATCTTCAATCTTTTCTCTTATAACACTAAAAAACAAAACCTTAGATTCATCTTGTTAATCAAGCGCCAATGATGTTACCAATGAAGTTCTCGGGATTAGGGAGATAATGATGTCGGTGGATGTATGGTCTTAGAGCCTCGGTTCCGCATGTAAAGTAATATTGGAAAAAGGGTTTCGGTGGTATTGTTGGTTGTGGGATGAAACGAAGAAGAATGAAGGAGAAAAGAACCAAATTGAATTATAATCCGCCGGATCGTCACATTTTCACCAAGTCGAGATCATTTGAAAATACCAAAAATAGTTATGTCTTTATGACTCAATAATATTCTTAAATATTTATTATTTCTTAAGAGAGAAGTTAGGTCAAAAATAGTCTTCAACAGTCAACGTCAATTCCAAGTACCAAACGCCAACCTGGACAAATGTTAGACCAAACTCAAATCCTGGACAAAACCTGAGTACCAAAAATAAAATAACCCTAAAATTGGTTATGGAAAGATCTTAGATCTTATACATTTCCTATTTTAAACGTATATATTCCCTAAATCAAAAATAAATAAAACTAAATATGAACGTTATGCGTATACATAGCTTTGGATCAGTGGTACTATGCCTAAATTAACTATAGTTAAAACACGGGTTCGACTCCCACGGTCCCACCTTTACATGTTTTTCATGCAAGTCTTCATAAGGTAATATTATACGGGCTATAACAGGCCTAGCCTGGCAGGCTTAGACAGACCCATGCTAAAGCAGGCCTGGCCATTGCAGGCTAATTAAGGCCGAAATTCTGAGCCCAGCTTGGGCCTGCTTTGAGCCTGGGCCCGGACCTGTCCTATTTAATTACAGGCCAGGCCATGCTTTGCTTCGATTATTGAGCTGGCCGGGGACGGAGCCGGAAATTTGGCCTTTTGACACCTCTATGGACAAATGACCCATTTCTGGTTTACATTCTCCTTTTATGATTTCAGCTTACCGAATTTGGGGATAGCCTTGGTTGTATAGGCTTGGCCTTGGATTGTAGCTTGGGTAAAATAGGTTTCCGGCATACTCTAATGTAAAATATCCTATCAGGCCCCTGCGATTGACGGAAAATAATTGATGCCTTAAGTTGGATACGTGTTGAGCTTGTGGAATTGGCTATGGGGTATATGCATGATTTACGAGATGCTAAAGTTACAAGCCTACGAACAATCATTTAACAACCAAAACTGAAGCTTAAGCAGTAGAAGATCTAGCTCCTTGACGTCAATATTTACTCCTTTGTAAAATGTTGATATAAAATATACAAAGAATTACCGTCAATTACAATATTGGTTGCTAGACGGCTAGACCAAGACACATTTTTAGTTTCTATTTTTCAAAAGTTTGTTGCGCCAGCATAAAGAATATATAGAAAGTGAAAAATAATTCACATATGGAACGTAAGTTCTCTAGATTGAAACATAACTTCATTTATCTGTACAACAGAAAATCAATGGATTCCATGATCATAATAATCCACTTATAATGATCATGCCACTTATATTTAAAAGTTAAAACTGTTGTAAATTTTTTGAAAAATGTACTATTGTTATATTACAATTCTTATGTTGTTGTAATATTTTTATTTTGTAATTTTATGTTGTATCTATCCGATATACTTGAATTAGCCTGCTCATGGCTTCCAATTAATATAATCTTGAGAGGTATATCCTTTTCTTTCCTTCAAAACAAAGATTTAATGAATATTTTCTTCTTAGTTTCCTCCGCCATCTTAATTCCATAAGCAATAAGTACTTTCGGTAACTACAAAAATAGGACGTATTCGTGAGGGTTTTTGACTAACCGTAGGAAATACTAGGTTTAGTCAAAGGAGTAGTTTTCTTTTGTCGGTTTCGTGTTTCCGACAATGTAAAAAAAAAATTAGGCAAGTAATGGCTACGGTTTCACAGCCGTCAAAGTTGTTTTGAGAATTGGCTCCATTTTTTTGTCACTACCGCCCTTATTTTCACCCAATTCTTTTTCCCTTTTTTATTCTTTTTTTCATGAGGTTTATCTTCTAAAATATCTGGTCTTTATTCATTTTTTTTTTTTTTTTTTTTTTTGATCGGCAAAAGTTTATATATATAAAAGCCTACAAGAAGTAGGAAAGCAAGCTCAAGAGCTACAACAAGACACCACTACGGTAGAGAATAAATCTCTAGACAAAAAACCAACAAACCAAGCTAAACAATAGAAGCTTTTAAGAAATGAAATAGCTACCCCAGTTAACAATAATCGAATTAAGGCACACCCCTTAAAGACATCATCATTAGAGCCCAATTGTAAACTTGGATCTTCACCTGTTTGATAACTTTCTTTACACGGCAGAACCTTCTTCAAAGACAATAGCATTCCTAAAATTCCACAGAGTCCAACAAATGGCGGCAGGAATCAAAGGCCAGAGCTTCTTACCAATAGGATGGATAAGTTTACACTTCCAACCTTTAATAATTGCATCAATACAATTCGGAAGCACCCAAAGAAGACCGACTCCCGAAATAAAGTAATTCCAAATTTGAGAAGAGAACTTACAATGGAACATTAGATGTGAGACCGATTCCCCGGCGGAACAACACATTAAACAACCATTTACTAGAAGCTTACCTCTCTTGTAAAGATAGTCCATGGTGGCTAAACGTTTATGAAAAACCAACCAAATAAAGAAACCAATTTTATGTGGCCATCGTCTTGACCAGATTCTTAGGTTTAGAGAAGCACGATCGTTTTCTTTCTCCAAATCAGCATAGCAGGATTTGACGGTAAATTTTCCCGACTTGTCAAGATCCCACTTAAAGGAATCAACCCCTATACCACTGTAACTGTTCTGAATGAGTGAGGTTAAAGAGAAAACTTCTTCAATTTGGACCTCGGTCAATCTCCTGTCTAAGCCCAAGTTCCAAGCTCCTCCACCGTTTAAAGTAGCAGCACATCTCTTGACTGTCCAATTTTTTGTTGAAGCCAGAGCATAAAGATGAGGAAATTTAGTAGCTAATGGTTGATCGCCTACCCAACAATCTTCCCAGAACAGCACCGACACCCCATCTCCCACCCTGATAGACAAATTAGGCTTGAAAAGTTGAAGATGCTTATAGATGTTTTTCCAAACCCCACAACCGTGCGCTTGTTTTGGGGCTTTAGTTTCCCTATCGAAGCCTGTAGATCCATATTTGGAAGCAATTCCTCTTCTCCACAAGGCTTGTTTTTCTGTATTGAAGCGCCACCACCACTTACAAATCAAGGCCTTATTCATACTTCTCAATGATTTGATACCCAATCCCCCCTTAGATAGAGGAGTTTGCACCTTTTCCCACTTTACTGGGTGATGATTTTTAATGGTTTCACTCTTATCCCAAAGAAAATCTCTCATCACTTTCTCTATTTTATCTATCACCTTCACAGCAGCCGAAAATAAAGAGAACATGTAAATTGGAAGACTAGAAAGTACGTTCTTATCAACGTAAGCTTACCTGCCTTGTTCAAAACTGACCGTTTCCATGAGGGAAGTCTGCCCTTCACTTTCTCATATATTACATCCCACTTATGAGATCCCAAAGCGTTATCACCCAACGGGAGACCCAGATAATTAGTTGGCAGGTTATCATGCCTACATCCCAACATTCTTGCAAGAGAATCTAAGTCTGAGACTCCTGCCACCCCATACATGCATGATTTGGCAAAATTTATACGTAGGCCAGAAACCAATTCAAACAGAAGAAGCATATACCTTAAGCAATCTACTTGTTCCCTACTTTCATCAAGAAACACCAGGGTGTCGTCCGCGAACTGAAGATGACCAATTTTTAACCCTGTAGGACCAAGTTGAAAGCTCCCCAGTCTACCTAGATTCTGACTATCTTGAAACATAAGATTAAGAGCTTCAGAAACAATCAAGAAAAGAAACGGGGAGATTGGATCTCCTTGACGAAGACCCTTACCAGTAGTGAATTGTTGATGAGGCGAGCCATTGACCAAAACAGAGATAGGAATATTAGTGATACACCCCTGAATCCAAGATCTCCATTTGATACCAAAACCCATTTTAGCTAAGACTTCATCCACGAAACTCCAAGACACATGATCGAAGGCCTTCTCGAAATCAATCTTAACAATAATACCCGACACTCCACTTTTTATTCTCGAGTCGATGCACTCATTAGCTAACAGAGCACAATCTAGAATCTGTCTCTCTTTAATGAAGGCAGATTGCTGACTTGAGATGATTTTGGGAAGAACAAGCTTGAATCTCTCGGCTAAGACTTTTGAGATCATCTTGTAGATACTACCCATCAGGCTTATGGGTCTGAAGTCCTTAATATCTTCGACAACATCTTTCTTAGGAAACAAAGAAAGAAAAGTTGTTTTCAGTCTCCAGTTCATGGTGCCCCATTTTTCAAAGTCTCGAACTACCCGCATGATGTCTTGCCCCATAAAAGACCAGCATTTCCTAATTATCATCACTTGGAACCCATCGGGACCTGGAGCTCTATCTTGTCCCAGACTTTTTAAGGCCATTAGACAATCATCTTCAGTTATCGAAGCTTCTAGAGTACCTGCTTCGATAGAAGAGATAGATTTGAATTCCATATTTGCGATGCTAGGCCTTAGGCTAACCTCCTGCTTGAACAGATCTTTGAAGAACGAAGTAATACCCTCTTTAATCACAGACTTATCCTCGGTTAGGATGCCATTAATCTTCAAGCAAGAAATGTTGTTTCTCCTCCTTCGAACCTTGGTAATTCTATGAAAGAATTTTGTATTTCTATCACCATCTCTATCCCATTGGGTCCTGGATTTTTGACCCCAGAAAATCTCATTCTTATCTGAGAGAAGCTCAAATTCAGCTTTAAGATTAACTCTAGCCAATTTCTGTGGAGAGGATAGAACTTGATTAGCAGCAATAATATCAATTGCTTGAATGGTACTCAAATTAGCTTCTATTTGTCTATCAATTCTCCCAAAACAAAGCCTATTCCATTCCTTAATTTTCACTTTCAATGCCTGCAATTTTTTGGCAACCACAAAACCTGCCGATCCTTGAAAAGAAAAGGAGTTCCACCATTGCTCCATTAAATTAAGAATATTAGGATCCTCCAGAAACATGAATTCGAAACGAAAAGGAGAGGGACCCCAATCAGATATTTGACAAATAAATTTGATAGGAGCATGATCCGACATCGGCTTGCCAAGCACTGAAGAAGATATGGAAGGAAAGTGGATATCGAAATCAGATGAAATTAGGAATCTATCAATTTTGCTGAAAGAATCCCCATCATCTCCATGCTGCCAAGTGAATCTCGCCCCTGTCATTGGTAAGTCAACTAGCTCATGTGTTTCGACGAATTGAGTAAATTGACGCATTCCTGCAGTAATTCCTTGGTTCCCTGACCTTTCATGCATACGAAGAACTTCGTTAAAATCTCCTCCTATACACCATGGAAGCTGCCAATTTTCTCGCACCTGGCCTAATTCCTCCCAGAGAGAGAGCCTTGCTCTTTCGTCGCAGGGGGCATAAACTCCAGAGAGAACCCACCAGAAATTATCCGACAACATTTTACACTTGATACTAATGGAATGCGAACCCTTTTTCACACTTTCCACATTTACTGAATTCAAATTCCATATAACTAACAGACCTCTGAGAAACCCACCGAATCAATTGCTTCCCACCCACAAGGACCATTACCCCATATCTGCTTGACAATGAAATCATCACAAAGTTCCAACCTTGATTCCTGGATAATCAGAATATCAGGTTTCCAGATAGAAAGACATTGCCTAACCCGCTGCCTACGCTTTCGATTTCTCACACTATTGACATTCCACGAGATACAATTAAACATAAAGAAAATTTTGCCCAAATTCCCAACCAATATGAAATCAACTAGTGACTTCATCATCCACTGCACCAATTTGGTCCTTAAAGGCCTCTATGTGCGAGTTTATACCCTGGTTAATCATCTCCATGTATTCAGATTTATTATCTGGAAATAACATTCCAATTGGACCACCATAAAACTTAGCCTTATCATACACTACCCCAAATTGTTTTACCAAATACGCTTGAGCTAAAGCAATTTTGGTAGGGTCTGTTACGTACCTTTAAAGCAAGTGAATTTGGGGTTAATGAAGGAGCTTGAGGCGGAGAATTAGAAACCCTAGATAGGAAAAGTTGAAGCTCCCACCCTATGAACATCTTTTGGAGGAGAAGATTGCTGACTCTTTGATGCATTCAAACAAGATTTGGCTGAATCCCCAACATGACCAGAGGTTTGAGAAGAGTCTGATTGATGCGAAATTGCTTCCCGTATCTCACCTTCTTCCAATTCATCCATCGAGAATTGCAATGGAAGAGAGCTAACTGATTTTAGAGACTCTCTTTCATTAGATGGGCCACTATCTGGGCTTTGGATTACATTAGACAAAGCCGTAGATTTCTTTTCTAAAGATATAAAGCCCTTGGGAAGAAATCCCAACTTAGAAATATTATTTATTTCTCTCACTAAAGAAGGACCCACCTTCGAATTTGAATTTGAAAACCCGACAGTTGATTTCCCATTAATTACTTCCTCAGAGCTCTGCT
Organism: Papaver armeniacum; assembly: GCA_023531295.1. NCBI lineage: Eukaryota > Viridiplantae > Streptophyta > Magnoliopsida > Ranunculales > Papaveraceae > Papaver > Papaver armeniacum. The sequence goes on from JAJJWW010016680.1 coordinate 53,298, forward strand.
GTACTTGAGCTTTAAATGTTTTGCCTCGATTTACAATGAGAGTAGTTGGAGCAATTAAAACAGAAGTACCGTTGAGAGAAGAGACTGATTCAAAACACCGATTTACCGAGCTGATATTCAATCGCCGGAAAGAGGGAATCGGTGCATTGGAGCTTAGTTTCTGTGCCTTAGCAGAGATCCAAACTCCCTTGCTTTGAACACAAATCGACCAAGGATTTTCAGGTACAACACCTTGGACCCTGAGAATAATTTCAGAGAAGCGAATCTCCCGAAAGAGTATCATGATGGATATCTAACAGAGACCCACATGATTCTCCTAATCTGGAAAATAGATCTTGATTCCATAGATTAGGATTAATACCCTTGATAGAAATCCAACCAGTATAAGAATCTTCCTGAGAATGTTCAAGAGAATCTGACCATTGGGTAATACGTAGAGAAACACCCTCCACAGAGATAGAAGAATTCTTACAAACAGAAGAATGTTCTTCCGGAGATGAAGCAAAAAATGTTAAAAACATTAGCTAATTTGTGATATTAAAGAGTAAGGCTTAACTAAGTAAAGCCCAATGATCATCTACACTAAGTAAAGCCCAGAACAGGCGAGAGTCTCTGGCTTCTTTTTCATCACGAGTTATTCTAGAGAATTCTCTCTAGACTATTCCTTGCCTAGTCGGTCCACAATCTCTAGAGAATTCTTCTTTCTCTAGATTTCTCCTTCTTGGTCGGTGTTAGTAAGTCTCTTGTAAAGAAGTATCTAGAGGACCCTAGATAGTATGTCACTAAGCCTATAAATAGGCAAGCCTTGGTTCATTTGTAAGCATCAAAAACTTGAGTGAGTAAACAAGTTAGTAGGTGAGCTAATAAGCAAGTCAAGTGACTGCTAGTGTATACAGTGAGCCAAAGTGCTACACTACAATTTCCTTGTAACATTTCATTTCCAAATTAATATAAGCCTTACATTTCAATTAACCAATCTCTCTTCCCAACAAATTTGGTATCAGAGCAAACTCATTCCGATAATCCTAAAACTCTACCCATGGCAAGTATTCAAGGTTTCAATTATGCCTAAAGTTTAATTCCAATTTTTGATGGTGAGAGTTATGATTATTGGAGTCTACAAATGAAGACATTATTCATTTCACAAGACTTATGGGATTTTGTGGAAGAAGGTTACTTGGTACCCAGTCGACGGTTACGCATCATGGAATGACGACCCGAGAAAAGGAGTATAAGGAAAATAAGAAGAAGGATGCTAAAAAAGCACTACTATTCCTACAACAAGGGGGTAAGCAAAGCTATTTTTCCTCGAATTTGATTTGCAAAAACTTGAAGAAGCACTGGAATATTCTCAAAGTGGCGTTCCAAGGTTAGAAAAGGTAATTTCCATCAAACTACAAAATTTATGGCGAGATTTTGATAATTTACTCATGAAAAGAAAATGAAACTATCCAGAACTTCTTTTCAAGAGTTCTTGGAATAGTAAATCAAATCGATAGTTATGGAGATACCATAGAGAATAAAGAGTTGTAGAAAAGATTTTAAGAAGCTTACCTTTCAAGTTCGATCATATTGTCATTTGCCATTGAGGAGTCAAAAAACCTATCGACTCTCTGGTACACGAGAACTAATGGGTTCACTCAGGCACGAGAAAAGAATAAATAGGTTCGCGGAGCAACAGATTTGGAAGCGAGCATTCGATCAAAAATAAATTTCGGTGAAAGAAAAATACGAAGCCGGAAGAAAGCTCCAGGAGGGGATCATCATCAACATCACCTCACGAGAAAGGGTCGACATCAAATCAAGCGCCCGAAATTTCTCTGTGAGGGACGTGGAAGAGGAAAGGAGGTTATAAAAACACCAACCAAAGGTACGGAAGAAATTGCTCCTCAAATCTCGTGTAATGTTTGCAAAAGTTTGGCCATCCAAGCTGAAAATTGCGAGATATAAGTGCACCAAGTGTGATAAATTAAATCACATGGAAAAGATTGTTGCTGTGAAACTAACTATTAGAAAAAAGATTCTCAAAATCAAGTATTTTATTCTGCCTCACCTCGCGAGAAGCGCAAGGTATATGGTATGTGCGATAGCGGATACGCTGACCATATGACGGGGGAAACAAAGAATACTTAAGTAAAGTTGGACGACGAAATTCCACCGGTCAAACTCGGAGACGGAAAGTATGAATGTTGAAGGAAGAGAGTCATATTCAATACGAACAAGTCGGGTAAAACTCGATACATATCGATGTTCTTTATGTTCTGGCCTAGCTCAAAATTTATTAAGTGTTGGACAACTTATAATAAAGGGTACTCACTACATTTTGAAGAGACGGAGAATGCACAATTTATGATAAAATTAATAGGCAATTGGTGGCAAAAGTAAAAATGTCGTGAATTTTGTCTTTCCTTATCTATGCCATCAATTGGAGATTGTGATACGGAGCATCTCAACTACAGATCCAAAAGGTTCTAAAATCAAAGAACATGGTAATTGGTCTTCCCAATATCGGTGGTGGAGATAAAGTATGTGGAATTTGTATTCTTGGGAAGTTTCATAAACTTAGTTCACAAAAAGTCGTGGAGAGCAAGAAGGCCCCTCGAATTGGTGCACGCCGATAGATATGCGGTCAGACAGAACAACCTCACTCAACAACGAGAAGATATTTTCTCTTATTCGTGAGACGATTATACCGAGGGATGATGTGGGTGTACATTCTCGAGCAAAGTCCAAGGCATTCACTAAATTCCTAGAGTTCAAGGCGTTGGCGAGAGAAGCAAAGTGGTCATGACTAAAAGTTTTCGTACGGACCGTGGTGGAGAATTTACTTCTAATAAATTTATCAACTATTGCAAGGAAAACGGTATTAAGAAAAGAGCTTACCGTCGATACACTCCATGACAAAACGGGCGTCGCGGAAAGGAAAAATCGTACGATCGTGGAAATGGCTCATGATATGCTAAAATGAGAAGCTACCCAACGATTCTTGGCGGAAGGCGATCCACGGCCGGTTTACATCCTCAATCGCTCCTTGACAAAGCATTAATCAACAAAACTCCATATGAAGCTTGGCATAATAAAAAAGCCCGAGGTAACTTCTTTCGGAATTTTGGTTACGTAGCATACTCCCATATTCCATCCCAACATAGAAAAAGTTTGATGAAAAGGTGAAAAACTTTTATTCATGGATCTGATGAAGAATCAAAAGCATATAGACTTAAGAAGCCCGGATACAAAGGTAGTAATTTGAAGATGTTATCTTGATGAATTCAAAGCTTGGGATTGGAATGATGAACGGACAGTCGAGTTGCCACTAATCATTGAAGGCGAGGCGGATCAGCCACGTCGGGAAGAAAGTACTCACCCGGCCAAACGAGATCTCAAGTCCAACCTGACAAAGTCCAAGTTCAGTGATTCAAGTGCCCGCACCTAGAAGGTGCGTTCCCCAATAGATATTTATAATACATCTAGCTGTGCATTTATAGCACTAGAACCTCACAAATATGAGGAAAGCGCAAAAGGAAGAAAAATGGAGACATGCCATGGACGAAGAAATGCGAGTAATCGAGAAAAATAAGACATGGGGAGCTTGTAAATCGACCAATAGACAAAGAAATAATTGAGTGCAAATGGGTCTACAAGACAAAGTATAATGAAGATGGGGTCAATTCAAAAGCACAAGGCAAGGCTAGTTGCAAAAGGATATTCCAATGACACCGAGTTGGCTACGAGACATTACGCGGTCGCTGCATGAAACAATCGGATGGTGTAGCTTTGGCGGCTCAACTCAAAAATGAAGGTCTGGAGGTTGGACGTAAAGTCAGCGTTCCCTAAACGGAGAACTAGAAGAAGAGGTGTACGTCGAACAACCTCAAGGATATGTTAAAAAGGAAAAGAAAAAATGGTTTATCATCTCATTAAAAGCCTTTATCACGGCCTCAAGCAAGCCTAGCGTGCATGGAACGACAAAATCGACAAATACTTAGAGATAATGGATTTGAAAAAGTCCAAGTGAGCCATCCCTCTACATAAAAGAAAACAAGATAGGATTTCCTAATAATGTCTGTCTATACGTAGATGATTTAATTTATGCAGTACAAAACAAGAGATGGCGAAAAATTTAGAAGGAGATGATGAAAAGAGTATGAGATGACGGACTTAGGACTTATGCGATATTTTCTTGGGATTCAAGTGAAGCAATCTCCGAGAAGAAATATTCATTTCCCAAGAAAAATATGCGGAAGACTTGAAAAGGTTCAACATGATGGATTGCAAACCAATTTGCAACTCAATGGTACCCAATGAGAAATTGGTAAAAAATGATGGGGCGACAAAGGTCGATCAACCTTATTCAGAGAATCTAGTCGGCTCTCGATCTGCTTATCAAATACAAGGCGGACATCAATCAATGCAGCCAAGCATTGTCTCTCGGTTTATAGGCGAGCCAAGCAAGTTACACTATCGGCCGTTATAAAGAGAGAATTCTTCGGTATATCAAAGGGAACAAAAATTTTGGCATCAAGTATCAAGAGAAAGAGATAATGATTTAATTGGCTTCACGAGATAGCGATTGGCGGAGTTCTATTGAAATAGAAAGAGCACATCGGAGCTATGTTTTTACGTATGGGAACAAAAATTATCTCTGGAGTTCTAAAAAACAAAATGCGGTGGCACTATCGTCAGTGGCCAGTACATAGCGGCAACAAGTGCGGCATGTGAGCAGTATGGTTGAGAAGAATAATGACCGACCTACAACAAAGGCAAAAGCAGCTTGACAACTATCTCTGTGACAATATGTCTACAATTGCAATGACAAAAAATCATTTTTCCACGGAAGGGCGAAGCACATACGATTTCTGACATCGCCTTACCGGAGAACTAGTGGAAAATAAAGAAATCGAGCTCCGATTAAATCGACACAAGAGCAAAATGCGGACATTTTGACAAAAACAGTCACGATGGATAAATTCAATCATTTCAGAGACAAGCTTAACATCACAAATTAAGAGGGGGTGTTAAAAACATTAGCTAATTTGTGATATTAAAGAGTAAGGCTTAACTAAGTAAAGCCCAATGATCATCTACACTAAGTAAAGCCCAGAACAGGCGAGAGTCTCTGGCTTCTTTTTCATCACGAGTTATTCTAGAGAATTCTCTCTAGACTATTCCTTGCCTAGTCGGTCCACAATCTCTAGAGAATTCTTCTTTCTCTAGATTTCTCCTTCTTGGTCGGTGTTAGTAAGTCTCTTGTAAAGAAGTATCTAGAGGACCCTAGATAGTATGTCACTAAGCCTATAAATAGGCAAGCCTTGGTTCATTTGTAAGCATCAAAAACTTGAGTGAGTAAACAAGTTAGTAAGAGTGAGAGCTAATAAGCAAGTCAAGTGACTGCTAGTGTATATAGTGAGCCAAAGTGCTACACTACAATTTCCTTGTAACATTTCATTTCCAAATTAATATAAGCCTTACCTTTCAATTAACTAATCTCTCTTCCCAAATCATTTCCATAACCCATCACACTTCCGCATTGCGCCAACAAAAAATAATGCCGAATTTATACTTAAAGGCCAAAGCTTCAGAACATCATTAATTCCCAACTCCTTCTGGATACACAATCCCACTTTTTGCCAATCACTAACATGGGTATCTGCTTGAATCTTAAAAGCCAGATCCCAATTTCCTACATAATTAATGTTTGAGGAAATTAAAGTAGGTATTGACTTCAAAGCAGCCCAACCTTTGAAATTAGACTTTCCTTGAGAACAGGGAATATTGATATTTCCTTTGTTTTGAACAGAATTTAATGCAGAGGGGTTGCAACATGCATCCAAAGCATTACAAAGGTCCCCCCAACCATGATTGCTTTTACCTTTAGGAAAGAAACAATGGTGTAAATGACCTTTGGCATCTGGAACTGAGAGTTTCAGATATTCTCCTCCATAATTCTTTCCCCTTGAGAGAGTAAACCATTCGTTCTTCTCACAAAACGACCATGACTCCATGCTAAATTTAGAAGGAATAATGTCCTGCCTAATAGCTTTTAAGTGTTATAAACGTGTAATTATGTTAAAAATATCTAGGGAAAATCACGTTTATTAAGGATGCGCATGTATCTATTGCATAAATAGAGGCCTTAATGTTTGTGTATTGTACTGATTTAATAGAATTTCTCTCTCTTCTTTTCCATGTTCTATGTCTCCCTTTCTTTTTACAATACGTTATCAGCACGCTCTGCACTGGGCGAGTATGTTTGATCGTCTTTAACAAACGAAGAAAGAAAGCAAAGAAGCCTCTCCACGGAAAGTCTTTTTTTTTGAAGCAATAAAACGACCAGCTTTCTTTAATTTAGTCTATGTTTGTTTTATTAGTCACGATTTTTTATATACACTACATGATTTTTTTCCAATACTTAACAGTTCTTTGGTTCCATGTTTTGTTCAGCATCCTTAAATCATTACGTGAATCATTAATGGTGACGCGTGTACAAAATCTACATATGCTCAACTGGTTATAAGTGGGAACCTAATTTCCCACATGCTATTCTATATTTAACTTTACTTTTCTATACTTTGTTAGATTATTATTTTTTTTTCTTTTCTATATACGGAAAGTACTAGTTTATTTTGGATATTGTCATGTATCACTATGTATGGGATGATTAACTTTGTAAACAAGTTTGATTGTTGATTTTCCTTTCTTCTCTAATTCTTTTAAGGAAGATAAAACAAAATCCATCAAAAGATGGTTCTGATTTTATTGGTCTAATGAAGCGTAATTGAAAATCTTGTGTTATAATAATTTAATTGTCTTCGGTGGATTAATCCGTGCATGGTTGAAAAACCTACGGCCAATTAATTTGGTATCCTTGTTTTTGTACAAGGATCATGTGATTTTTCCATATGGTTTCAATTTTCTTTTTTATAAGAAGCCATTGGATTTTCCCTATGCGATGACTAAATCGACTATATTAGTTTTTCTTTTGTCGATGCAGTTTTGGTGTATTGTAGAAACCAATTCATATTGGTTTTTCCCCCATCAATTCTCTACAATGAGAAGTAAAAATTGGCATTCTAAGAACTCTTAGCCAATTTTGATTCTAGATTTCTATTCCTTGACACAATCTTTATGACCAAAGAGTAGACTTTTCTCTACAAAGAATACAGTAATGATTTCTTTATTTTTCTCAAAAGAATTATTTTAACCAATTAGAATTAAATTTCTCTATGGATCCTAAAAAGGATGAGATTGGTTATTACGGTATTTCACAATGCAAACACCAATTGTTGCATTCCTGAGGGATATTGAGCAATTTTTTTCATTATTATTAGTAATTTTTTTTTCTCTTCCTAGTGCTAATCTCCAAAGCTGAGACCGTTCAACTTTATGTTGGAATACGGTAGGACATAAAAGATCAATGGAGTGCGCACCAGGTTGTTGTGATATTATTAGTCCTTGTAGTGACTATATTGTCCTCTTAATTTATGTCTTTTCATAAGGAAAGTGTCCATTATTTCTAAATTAATATCTCGTGGCCCTTGAGATTCTGAAATTCTTGGAGATTTGTTTGCATTTTTTTAATGCTTTTGGTTTTAACATATCATTTTTATTTTATTTTGTTGTGTTCCAAAAGTAATCCATGGTTGATGGTACATATGTATGTCTATTAAGACTACATTTTTAATGTCGAAAGACATATTTCATAATGAGTATATGTCTCGAATTAATCGGATAATACTACGAAACTTGAAGTTTTCGTATATGAGATTAAAATAAAATTTCCACCATGATCAGGGGGAGGGCATACACTATCATAAGCTTGTGTTAATTAACTTAAAAGCTATATCCACCCCTCTTCCAACATAATCAAATCGAAAAAAGGCTGTCACTATCAATAGGTGTGAAATTTCTCATTTTGATTTTATATAAGTTTTTGTCTCTTGATAGGCAAATTCAATCACATATAGCAAAAAGTAGCATTTAGAATAAGCTACAGATAGTACTTCAATAGAGTCTATCAAAACAAGATCCACATTCTCATAGTTCATATCTCCTCACTGGAAGATGGGGTGATTATAATGCCAAAGGGCACTGGTACCAGTAATTTTGTGAATTCTTCATGATATGCATACACTTGAAAAATTGTGTGGGATCTTGGTAAGCTAGTTTTGACGTTGAATATTACAGTAGCTACTAAAATAATCAAGATTGTGGTTGATAACCCCTCTGCAGAGGAATATCGACAATGTGATTGGTTGGCATACAATCCAAATAGATTGGATTACTATAATTTCTCGATTAATGCAATTTTGGATCCAAAACTTAACACTTTAAAAATGCCAAACCTATTAATTACAGGCTAGTGTAGTCATAATGCGTTATACGAGAAATTATTCGTTGTAAAAATGATTTAAGGGTTTCATATTTACTCAGACCCTAGGATTGATTCGTTAATTGTTCTCTTTATACAATGCACTTTGCGTGGTACTCTTTGAAGGACTCATATTGAATTGACACAAGAAATGTGGTCGAAGAACATATTGAATTTGTAATCTTTTGAGGATTCAAATTTTCAAACTGACCACCTTATTTGCTTACATAAGGTTTAACAATCCTTTACGTGTTTTTAGAAATTTGGTACACAACCAAAAATCCGGATTAATTATTTGATGATTTCAACGTTATAGGTCTCTTGAGGAGTCCTTAAAAACACTAAAAATCCACGCTTTAGCAGCATAAATTCTATTTTCTTTCCTTTCTTAAATCTGCAGTTAGAATTATGCTAGCTTAAACCTGTCATTGAGATAGACTAGAGTTATGATTTTGATGCTTATTTTCTATAATACTCATATTGTTGAGTTAGCATCCATGAATCGTCAAAAGTTGTACTCTTTTCCCTTCGTTTCCAAGTTTTGTCCCATGTGGTTTTCCTGACAAGGTTTTAATGAGGCAACATTTCTGACGTTTCAATTTCTTTTAATGTTGATATTTGTGCTCTTTTTCCTTCGTCCATATTTTTTTTTTCCTTCGTCCATATTTTTTTCCCATTGGGTTTTACTAGCAAGGTTTTAGTGAGGCAATTTAATTCAACATGGTGGTCATCCAAGGGGGATTGTATGCTTACCGGTTATCCGGTGGATTCCCACCATTAACTAGATCATTTTGTTAGACCACATCAACATAAACATCTCCTATGAATTTGGATATCATTTTGATCCATATAAGGTATGATCACAAATTTTGTTCACCTTTGGTACTGTAACTACATATTGGCACTTTGTTGAAGAAATTCCATACACTACTATTGCAAATCATCTCCTGGAAGCTAGCAATTCAAGACAAAAGAACTTAATGTATTTAGAGAAGCATGAAGATTCGAGAACAATAGTATTAGAAGACTAACACAAAGAAGACTTCATCAAGTTTGGAAATTTTCTCACGAAAGCATTTTCTCTCAAAGACTCAAGAAATTCGTTTATCGAAATTGGGAAATTTTGACTTGAAGATTTGGAAGCCAAGATTTAATTGAAGTACTTATCAGGGGGAGTATCAAATTAGAAGGTATTTTACTGGACTATCTCGTTGTACTCTTTTTCCTTCATCAAGGTTTTTCCCACTGGGTTTTCCTTGTCAAGGTTTTAATGAGGCAACATATGCATGTCCAACTCCGTTCTAAGTTTACTCACAATTGTACTCTTTTCCCTTCGATCAGGTTTTTGTCCCTTTGGGGTTTCCTGTCAAGGTTTTAACGAGGCAATTATCTTAGACACAATGTCATCAGGGGGAGTGTTATAAACATGTAATTATGTTAAAAATATCTAGGGAAAATCACGTTTATTCTTGGGATGCCGCGTATGCAGCAGCGCATAAATAGAGGCCTTAATGTTTGTCTATTGTACTGATTTAATAGAATTTCTCTCTCTTCTTTTCCATGTTCTATGTCTCCCTTTCTTTTTACAATATTAAGATCCAAGAGGCTCCTTCCTTACTAACGGAATTAATCCATTTTCCATTTTTACTTGTTTCTCTAATTGATATCAAGCTGGGGTTAGGATTAGTGTTTCCCCAAACTTCAATCAGCTTAGAATCCAATCGAGAAGAAAAGGTTTTAGTGTTTGGATAGATCACTGTTCCCCTTCCTCCTCCCATGATCCCCACGTTTCTTTTCCGGTAACCAACGACCAAGTTTCACCCAAATCCCCATTATCTAGCTCAGACATTCTCTCTCCTCCTTACGATTTTTTTTGCTGGTCGACTCTTCCTTCATTTAGTTTATTCTCTCGTCGTTTCCTTTTTTTTTCTCCGCCGCTGAAGAACAGATATAGGTAGGTTTTGCTCTCGCCTCTTCTCTTGTCTCTCTTCTGATTCTATCTCCTCTGTATGATTTGTCATCATCTCGTCCATTAATTTTTTCTCGATATGTTGTTCCATTAACGTTCTCTCGAACAAAAGTAACTTGCTGCTTGCGGCAACTAAAGGAGCTTTAAGGAACTATAGGAGAATCAATTGAAAACCTAGGGATTGTTAAGGTGAAATCTTATAAAGAAGAACCCATTAATGGGTTTTTATTTTGCTAATTATATACTCCCTCCGTCCTAAATTAAGAGTCCGCTTTGACTAAGTCAAGATATTAGGAAATCCTATAAATTGTCATGGTAGCCTTGACTAGCCTATTTAATGTTATATTATTACCAAAACTAAATTATTAGTGTTAAAATAAGTAAAAGTTTATTAGGGATTTTATAACTATTCATAAATGTTTTTATTTAAAAAAAGGAATGACAATTAATACAAAGATATTGAGTAAGTTTTTTCCATAAATATGGTGATATTATTTAAGATTTGAATATTAAAAATGATTTTATGATTATAAAAATAAAAGGTATATTTGATAGTTTAAGGGAAAAGTATGTACATAAACGGAGGCGGATGTGATAAAATGGACATGCAAAGTAGAAATTAGGACAGATAAAAACGGACAGAGGGAGTATATATTTTTTTAATTTCCACGGTTTTTTTTTCTTTGTTGCTTTTAATTTCTTTTGTATGCAGGAGAGTTTTAAGGTGAAGATTTTGATTGAAAATAAATTTAATTTCAATTTCTTTAATTTCCTTTTGATTGAAATTTGTGTTCCATGGAATTTGATGCGGTGTTTAGTTTGATGTCTTTTTTGTAGATTCTTTTAATTTCTTTTGTTAGATGTGAGTTTGGGTTCATTTTTTGTAGCTTCTTACATAAGTTTTGATGTTGATAAATATACCTTAGAATTAGGTGAATAATATATTTGATGCCCGAAAGCTTCGTGGCTCCGATCTTAATGCACAACCTTTTTCATCAAGCCCAGGCAGAACGTTGAGAAACTTAATTATGCGGGAGTCTTTTGTTATAAATTCTAGTGACATCCGGATAGATGTGCAAATGGATAAACACAGAGATAATACGCTGAGTTACTAAGTTGCGACAAGAGTGATAAAAAATTACCTGGGTTGTTTTCAGCAGAGATAGTCCTTCAACTCCGGAAGTCAACCTTACGGCATCTGACATTTTCACTATTGCTTCTGATGTATGTGTCTCAGAACAAAGTTTAAAACCTAAAAAATCGAACAACTCCAAGACTTAATAGGATTTACAATGAGACTGAAAGAAACTGACTACTTAAATGATAACAAGGGCTGCTCTAACCATGTTGATGTGGTTGACCACCTAAAGATACGCGTTCCCATGGCTTTTCGACTATATTGATTATAGCAGTTGTAACCTGTGCAACACGTATTAAGGACAATTGGGATACATTTACAAAAAGGATACTAAAAAACATTTGTGATCATGAATGAAATGAATCAGGAGAAGCATCGGAAACGATCTTCATACATGCAGCATACTGTACAACATTTTCTAAGACAAAAACAGTCATCATATTGCATTCATCAAATCCCGGATAAATCTATAACCAGGGAGCATAACTGTTCCTCAAAAAGCAGATCTGTACATACTTAAACATTCACCACAACGAATTTCATTTTAACAAATAACTAGTAAATGAAATCCTAATCGGACTTTGATAAAATAGAAAAAAGAAAAGAAAAAGGCATTTCGTTCAAAACTCATTACCTGTGGATACAAAGAAGTTCAGAACAGTTCTTTGCTTTGTCATATACCTAATTTACATTGTTTAATTATATTAAACTCTTATGGTGGGTTTGGATGTAGAATTTTAAAGGTGGAATTCATGGGTCCAGGGGATTTGGTAGAATTACGTTTCCCTTTGTATGTTTGGTTGCCCGAATCCTTGGAATCACGTTTCCTACGGGATTAGGTTTTCAAAGAATCCTCAATATGGTCAGGCCCCTCCCCCTAAGATTTGCTTGGATACTTTATAAAGGGATTTATGGACCCACTTTTTAGACTCTAAATCCCATATATATGCAATTTTAAATTAGGAGTAATGTCAAGCGGTACAAAGACTTTAATACAAGAAAACTCTATAAATCCACAGAATTTATATTGAGTTACCAAACACACAAAGAATTTACATGATTCCCAAATTACATGATTCTTAATTTATAATCCCATAGGATTATAAATTCCCTGAAATTGAGAAGTGCAAACAAACCCACCATTTAGTGAATTCTTTCCTCCGTTCTTTTTTAATAGGCTGGTTTGTTTTTGAGAAAATTAAGGAAATTAAGAGAGCCAATCGTGAAAGTGAGCCTCGCGATCATCGATAAAAGAAGTGAAGTGAAATGGTCGTATGATGACTTTTAATGAAAGAAGTAAAATGAAATGGTCATGACAGCATCGTGAAAAGTTAGTTAAGAAAAATGGTGGGAAAAATAAAGTAACATTTGACTTTCCCGATTAGGAAACCATTTTTATTTTTTTGTAACATTTATTTATAGAAACCGGCCTATTATTTAAGAACGGAGGGAGTATATCTTAAAAAAAGTGAAAATGCAAAAGATTCATCGTCTAATAAAACAGTGGTCGAATATAGCCAGCTCAATAAGAATCAAGATCAACCCTAACTCAAGCTAAATTGTATTCATAAAACTTACAACCATAGACAATCTGGAAAATTATTCTTCAACATACATTCAAAAATCAAAATAGATCTTATAATATGGATCAATATGCAATGGATTTAACTCAGTGTATCAGATCAATTAATTAGAAGGAAATTCAAGCTGCAATTTGTCTGAGCTAAATACTTACAGTGTTTTTCATAGTATCATTAGCAACGATATCAGAATTATCATCACGAACATATGCAGGTAAGCAATCAGAAAGAAGACTTATCTTAACATTCCATTCTACAAAGAAATGATTTCCATCTTCTTTTCTCCATATTCTACCAACTCTAACTTTACTTTTCCATGTTTCTGCTCAAAATTCAATCCTTCTATTTCATTCGCAATGATTCAAGTTTCTCCCACAAACTATAGAGGAAGTATAATGGTAGCAACTTTTTTTAGACTCCTTTATCACTCTAAACTCACAAGTGAGATCAGTTTGAGGTTCAATAATGAGAGGGTTACTGGCCAATTCTCTGCACTCCTTTAACCAATTTATGAAATCTAAAAGAATACACAAAGTACAAACTCCATACTATATAGAAATCCTTATTTCATACAGTAGACTCAGTCCAACTTACTTAAACTGCAAGTCTAAATCATAATGGGGGTTACCCTTAGAAACAATGTCAAGAGTCCACTACCCAAATCAAATGTACGAATAAGCAATTTAGAGCTACTGATTACCAAAAATGACGTAATTAACAAAGATAATCTGACATTAACCAACATTTATAGGCAAGTAGTTCTCAACTTAACATAACCAATCAAAGACATACTGAAAACAAGTCATAATACAAGCCAAACATAAGGTGGTATTTTAGATTACCCTACTGCTGCATGTCATAATGCTGCTACTGTACAGGAAATCTCATATCAAATAAAGAAAACTAAATATGTGAAAACTTAAAATTTAACGAACACGGACTCATTTCTCATTTTCTTCTCAGGGAAAGTGTTTTCCATCAACAGCTACACCCACCACCACTTGAAAAACACTACTTGAACAATATAGAACTTGGTTCTTAGTGAATCTTAATTGCAATTTTTGTTTTGATTTGATTAGTGGGGCTTTGAGGGATTTGTTAGAGATAAGTACACTGCTCTGCCAGAGACAAGAGACATGATGTTGGCCACAGAAGTTAGTGCTTCATGGAAGTATCTGTTCCCATCTCATTAAGTATCTTAGAGAGCGAAGGAACAACAATATAGATTTGGTTTGCTTTTTGAAAACTGGATTCTTATAATCTGAATTACCATTATCACAGGTATGTGTTTGAATCTCTTTCGAACATTCCGGTGAAGTCACCTTATTTCACAAAGAAGTACTTGGATGTGAAAGAAAGTTATGCTTGAGACCTTCTTTGGACCTCCAAATGAGGGAGTGTACAGTGCGTCTGTCTAAAGAACACTTTATCAGATGGCCAGGGCTGTTGTTCTCAGCAGGTCCTGTCCTCTCTGTCTTATTTTTTTCTCTGCATTATACTCAGAAGTAGGTTTTGAATCCATTGAGATTGATTTTGGTCTTAAGTTTTCAGGTTCCCAGATGTAGCATCAATCCAGTTGAGAGTGCCAAATCTTCAGTTCTTACCAGTTAATCTACCAAACAAGGACAACCCTACCATTGTCAAGGTAACACCAAGTTCTTAACCTGTCAGTGTGTATAAGTTTTTCTGAGTTCATGCGGTTTCAGTAAGTGCGCATGTGATCCTTGAAAATGCTTATTTTTCTGTCCGAGAATTGCTATCACGCTTACGATATTGATGATATTGCAGTTCAACGACGATGTTTCACACCAACTGAGGCCATCTAAAACATATTTTGTTTGTCTGTGTTATATCCTGCAAACGATCATGGCCAGGATTAATTTCATGTGCGTTTTGGGAGTCCATTAGAAAAATTATACATCCATTTTGTAGAGCCATCAAGTTCCTCGAGCATTAGCTTGTGCCGTGGCATTTCGGAAGAGGCTGGTGATCTGGTACCAGGGAAGCATGAGCATTGGCTGTAAGCCTGTAACCAGTGAAAGAACAAAGATATTTAAGCTTGTTGTTTTTTTTGCTAGGAAGTCAGGTACAACTTTTGTGACAGTAATGCTTAAAATGGATTTTATATGTTACAGGAAATACAAGACTGTTACCCCATCGACTGACTGAGATCATGAAAAGTCCATGAATGGAAGATCTTGGTGCACATAGATGCTTGACTATATACTACTTATATATAACTATGGCGACTCAGGTGCTTGTTTTTTTGAATATGAGGGAATGGGATGATCTATCTTTTTTTGTTTTCATGCCATCATGTGTGTGCTTATCATGTCCCAAACTTTCCACAGTCATTTTGGATGCTGATAATCTTACCAGGTTTTTGCTCTCTCTCTGGGTGTTGTTCTGTTGCCCAGATTTATGATTTTTAAATAGTTAAACATCTTTACTGTCGGATATGTAAGTTTCTATGGTGTATCAATGTAAAACTTTGCTATGGATGGTATAAGTTTCTAGTTCGGTGTGAATGATGTGACTTTTAAATTTTTGTGTGTGCTTATGATTGTAATTCTAGGTGTAGGGAAACATTTACACACGACCGTTGGACCCGATATCGATGTTTGGCAAACGTCGATTTAAAATTAGCGTCAATAATTAATATACTAGTGAGGGTTTGATAACCGTCACAATACAAAAATCCGCGACGGCTGTTGTCGAAATATTTTGACGGAGGGCAAGAAAACAGTTTGTGATGGTTTGGACAAACGCCACAAATATAATAACTATTCGTGACGGTTGACTAAACGTCACAAATGAGCAGAAACCCTCACAAAAAACATTTGTGCCCCCAGTAGTAACGACGGATAGTCACCCGTCACAAATGTGTTTTCGTGACAGTCTTTTTAATATTTGTGACGGTTTTTTGTTACTTGTGACGGTTTATAAACCGTCACTAAAGGCCCTCTGTTTTGTAGTTCTTTTTTTTCCAAAAATTCATTCTAAAAAACTTTTTAGAAAGATACATCTGACTTTATATAGTGATCATAAGTTAGGTCTTTTAAGTTAGCTATTTACTAGTTCCTGTAAGTTAGCTATTTACTAGTTCTACAAAATCTGTAACTCTCTGTGTAATCTCTTGCTATAAATAAGAATCAAATCTCCACTATCAAAGTGTGGAAGATCTTCACTGGAATTCGTATTCTAAGTTGGTATCAGCCTCTCGATCCAACACACGTTTCCGCAACAACAACCCAAAAAAAAAAACAGAAAACCCTAAACATCTTCAATGGCAACTACAAATAACCTTCGCCAAATACAAATCCACCATTTGGTCACCCTAAAACATACATAAACAAATCATCTACTCTGAAAAAATCAGTTTAAACCTATCCTCAAAGGATATGGCCTTACTGGTTTTATTGACGGAACCAAAGAAAAACCTCCTAGAAATCTTCCTGAAAGTGAAGCAATCAACTGCATTTCACCGACTATGAAGCTCGGGACTCTCTCCTCGTTGGATGGCTCAATTCTACCCCTAACTAGGAAGTTCTTGGAGAAGTTAGAGGTCCGGGATACAACAAAGCAAGTGCAGGACAAGTTGGAGAGTCATTATACACCAAAAACAAAGGCTCATCGAGATAAGTCTTAAGAAGCGGTTACACTACATGCTTTGAAAGGTAATAAAACCTCGAAGGCTTTCTTGACAGAAGCTAAAAATTTTATTTGATCAGCTTGCAGAGACAGGTTACAGAGTAACAGCAGATGAAATGAAGCAGTCTATTAACAATGGACTGAACCAGACCTATAATCCCATTGTCACGACCTTGAGCACGATTGACGATATGGATATAGATACTTTCTATGTGCATCTTCTAACTTTTGATATGCGCTTAGAACAACAGTTGGCCTTGTTGCAGCAGCCATTGGCTAACATAGCTGCAACCAACACAGCTCCGTCTGGAAACAGACCTAATCAAAGGACATTTAATGCTCAGAGAAATCAATATCAACACAACAACTTTCAGTCATATGGAAGGAACAACAACTCAGGCAATCAGCGCAACAATTACCAACAGCCTCAAAGGAACAACCAAGGAGAAAAATGTCAGATCTGCAAGAAGAAAAATCACCAAGCAGATAGGTGTTGGTTTCGTTACGAGAAACCAAACAATAATCAACAAAGGCAGCCTGCAGCCTATATTGCTCTACCAGGAGGCCATAATGATGCTCAGTGGGTTACTGATACCGGTGCGACTCATCATTTAACAGCTGACATGAGAAATATGACAATCCCTCATGAATATGATGTCACTGAGCAAGTTCATGTTGGCAATGGTAATGCCTTGAATATTGCCAACATTGGTAATGCCTCATTTACTTTCAACTCTAGATCTTTTCATCTGAACAATGTATATCATGTACCACAAATTAAGTGCAATCTGCTATCAATCTCTCAATTTTGTAGAGATAATGATGTATATTTTGTATTTCACACATCATTATTTGTTGTGAAGGACAAGCACACGGGGCTAACGCTGCTGAGAGGGCTCAATGGTAATGGGTTGTATATCTTTGATGGAGTAAGCATGCCAGATAAACCAATAAAGCCACAGACACACGTCGCAACTAGCTTCCCAATCTGGGACCAAAGATTAGGTCACCCTATGTTGCGTACTGTCTCTAAAATCTGTAGCAAATTTTCTCTTCCTGTTTCTAGTAAACATTTTTATTATTGTCATTCTTGCCACATCAGTAAAAGCAAGAAGCTTTCCTTTTCTCTTAGCAATACTCTCTATGGTAAGCCTTTAAGCTTGGTTGTTTCTGACAGTTGGGTTTCACCACATTTATCAAGATCTGGTTTTCGATATTATCTGTTGTTTATGGATGTCTATTCACATTTTACTTTGGTTTTCCCTCTTGTTCAAAGATCTGATGCTTTACAAACTTTCATTCATTTTCGCAAAAAAGTTGAGAATCTCATTGAACATAAAATCAAGGTTTTTCAATCTGATAATGCCTTGGAATATAAGAAGTTCATGTCATATCTCAATGACTCAGGCATCCAGCATAGGTTTTCTTGCCCACACACTTCACCACAAAATGGCATAGCAGAGCGTCGAATTCGACATGTCACAGAGTCTGGCTTAGCTCTTTTATTTCATGCACAAATGCCTCGTTCATTTTGGGCAGATGCTTTTACTACAACATGTTATTTAATCAATAGATTACCTAAATCCAATTCAGAGGTCAAAACACCGCTCGAACTCTTGTTTCACAAATCACCAGATTATTCATTCTTGCGTGTTTTCGGTTGTCTAGCTTATCCGTGTCTTAGACAGTATAATGCAAACAAATTAGAGCCACATTCCTTACCTTGTGTTTTCATAGGCTACAATAGTTCCCATAAAGGTTACATGTGCTTAGATCGGGAAAAAAACAGAATATATATATCTCGACATGTGAGATTTGAAGAAAATTCTTTCCCATTCCTCCCTCCTCAGCAGCAGCCGACTTTGCCTTGTTCAGGTAGTGTACCTTCCATCACTAGTGTATTAATTTCACAACCATTTAGAAGCTGTGACTTAACGGTCAGACAAGATGATATTTTACAGCAATCTCCAATTCAAAGCCAATCAACTAGCTTTTCTTCACCGGCATAGTCTACTGCTTCATCGTCACCAGACATCTCCAGTTCAAATATCTCCCCTGCACCGTTGTTCAGTACACCTAGTGAAACTTCAAGCAATCAGAATACTCCCTCAAGCTCAGCATTACCACAGTCAAGTCAACCTGATCCACCTGCACTTCAACCTGTCAATATTGCACATCCAATGGTGACAAGGGCCAAAGACGGTATTTCTAAGCTAGTTCAAAGGTTGTGCTTAACTTCCACGAAACATCCACTACAAGAAGATGAGTTCATGGATCCAACCTGTTATTTTGAGGAATGCAAAAATCCAAAATGGAGAAAGGCTATGGATGTGCAGATTAATGCTCTCATTCATAATGGAACATATTCATTAGTTAAGTTTAAGGAAAGCATGAATGTTGTGGGTTCCAAATGGGTTTTCCGTGTGAAGCAAAACCCGGATGACACGATAGAACGTTACAAAGCGCGCTTGGTAGCTAAGGGATTCAATCCGCAGGAAGGCATTGATTACGGTGAAACATGCAGCCCAGTGGTCAAGCCTTGCACAATACGTCTTGTGTTATCTATAGCTGTCATGAACAACTGGTCATTGAAGCAATTGGATGTAGAAAACGCTTTCTTGCATGGAACTCTAGAGGAGAACGTCTACATGAAGCAGCCTGCTGGGTATGTTGATCCCAATTTTCCACACCATGTTTGCAAGCTCCATAAGTCCTTGTATGGACTCAAACAGGCGCCGCGTGCTTGGTTTTCCGGGTTGAGTCACTACTTGGTTAAACTAGGGTTAAAAGTTTCAATTGCTGATAGCTCCTTGTTTGTTCTCAAAACATCTGTTTCTTTCACCTATGTGCTTGTGTATGTAGATGATATTATAGTTACTAGTTCTAATCCGTCTCACATACAAAAGCTTATCGACAACCTTGGTGTTGAGTTTGCCATAAAGGATATGGGAGATTTATCCTTTTTCTTGGGTGTAGAAGTTATCAGGCAAGGACAGGGAATCACTCTTACATAAAGAAAGTACGTGACTGATCTTTTAAAGCGTACAAAATTGGATGGTGTCAAACCTGTGTGCAATCCTGCCCTAATGAGAAGATTCAAAAACAAGGTACGAAAAATTTCAAGATCCAACTTTGAAGAAGTGTTGTAGGAGCTTTACGGCATTTGCATCTTACACGACAGGACATCTCGATTCCGGTTAATAAGGTCTTCCAGTATATGCATGACCCTTATATTGAGCACTGGGAACTTGTGAAGAGAATAATATGCTATCTCAAAAACACAGTTGATTATGGTTTACAACTGAACCCATCGCGAGGATTTGACTTAGTGCGTATTCTGATTCGGATTGGGCTGGAAATCTAGATGATCGACGTTCAACCAGTGGTTACTGCGTTTATTTTGGTGGGAATCTTATATCTTGGAGTGCACGAAAATAAAATACAGTCTCAAAGTCTAGTACGGAGGCATAATATCGAGGTGTGGCCATTACAACTTCAGAGATAATCTAGATACAATCTTTGCTCCAAGAACTGGGGATAAAGATTTCAACACCAATACTATGGTGTTACAAATTGAGCGCGACTTATCTCACGGCAAATCCAGTTTTCCTTGCTCGGACAAAGCATATTGAAATAGATTATCATTTCGTCAGAGAAAGAGTAGCCAACAAACAGCTGCAAGTACGTTTCATAATCTCACGAGATCAGCTAGCAGATATCTTTACTAAGGGATTGTCTGCACCAAGGTTTCAATTTTTAAGACCAAGTTGCACATTCGTCAACTCCAGTACAACTTCAGGGGAGGTGTTAAGCATACAAACGTCTAGTCACGATAAGCTAAGTCAGTCAGAGGAAGTTGCAAAACAGCACTAGTCTTTAGCCAGTTTGTTAGGTCTTTTAAGTTAGCTATTTACTAGTTCATGGAAATAAGCTATTTACTAGTTCTACAAAATCTGTAAATCTCTGTGTAATCTCTTTCTATAAATAAGAATCAAATCTCCACTATCAAAGTGTGGAAGATCTTCTACCAGAATTCGTGTTCTAAGTATTGCAACACGAAATCAAAATTTTATATTACTTTAAATCAGTATTTTACAAATGCAAAAATATATATTCGAGCTTGAAAATTTTAGAGGCAATTGATGGTTGTGCTATAATCACTCGCTAGAAAATTGATTTATTAACCGTCATTGAAGTCGGTGAGAATTCCAAAATTCGTACCACTAATAACGTATGCAATTCCTTACACAACAACCTATTGATCTAATGAATAGTAATTGATTTCTTCTTAGTTACTCAGTCATTCTAATTCCACAAGTACTTTCCGTAACTCTTTATTTTGTTTTTTCTTCCAATAAAAACTCATTCTGAAAACTTTTTAGAAAGATACATCAGATTTTGTATAGTGATCATGAAGAAATAAAAGCTATATACAAAAAGGATTACTAATGACTTTTTTACATGCTCTAAATGTACCTCATATTTGGGTCTGTCTTTCTCATGGAAGTTTAATTTTATTTTTATTTTGATCAGATTCATAAAATGGTAAGTTGAAATAGGTTTCATGTGATATTTATTGCACACCAAAACAAACTTGATCACGCAATTGATTTGCAATCCAATGGTAACTCGATTCTCGTTTCTCACAAATAAACCAAAACGAGATTTTTCATTCTATGAATCTTACCAACTACGGTTACATAAAAACGTTAAGTAAAACACAAGATCAAGATTATATATTCCTTCCTTATCAATGTTCTCTTCTCCCCTGAAAACAACATGCTGTTGTTCAGGACATTAGACCCTTTCTCTCATTTTTCTTTACTGCAACTTAATTAACCGCCATTTTCTTTGGAATTTCTTAATCAACAGTTTATTTATCTAATAAGTATATCCTTCTCAGTTTACTCAAATAACTTAAATACATGAGTACCTTTGATCGTATCAGATTCTACATTCACATGGGAACTAATATCTGGACTTAAATTCATAAAATTATGTAGTGAAATGACAATTTTACCCTTGGTATAAAATTATCATCTACAACACCATACCAAGAGCATCCTTTTGAAAACTGGACGTAGAAATGGCACTAATGCACTGTTCTATCATGTTGCACAAATTATCAGATAACCCAAGCTTTTTCATTGTTGTAGTAAGAAAAGTGCACTCTAATATTATCCTAAAATGCTTTAGACATGTCTAATTTTATAACAACACAACCATCTTTAGCCTTAGTTTTTTCACTGAATGAAAGAGTTCACGAGCAATGAATATGTTGTCTTGAATTAGTCTGCCGGAAATGAACACAGTTTAGGGTGGAGAGATAATTTTAAACAACATATATTTTAATCAAGCAAATAATTTAGAAATTATTTCATAAGAGATGTTGTATAAAATTATTAATCTAAAATCAACAACACCTTTAAGACAATTACGCATTGGTACTATGAGATTAACATTGAAATTATGATTCAATTGTTTCAACATAAGAGAATTGAAAAATATTGAACCGTCTTGACAACATGAGGCCCAATATAATCCCACATTAGCCGGTAAAAGTCTGGGTGGAAAACCATCAAGTTTCATTTCAAAAGACAATGTTTTCAATTTTTTCATCACTAGCTATTCCATGGTGACGTTTAAGGTTTCATTTCAAAAACAATTTTCTTAATTTCATCACTAAAAAGAATAGGTATCATCATCAGAAGTTGAAGCATTGACATTATTCAAAAAAGCTTAGTTGACAAGAGGTTTAGTTGATTTACTCATATTGCTAAAGTGTCTCATAATTATTATTATGTTTTTTTTGAAGCATGCAATTTATTAAATTAATAAAGCACTATTACATGAGGATATATAATTCTTCTAGATTTATCGATTACACTAATATTGGTAAGTCGATAATCCACAGGAACATGATATTGGAGCATAATAGCAAACTTCAGATCAGAATTGTATCGGCGGCGGATGTTGGTGTCGAAGGTCGAAAAGCCATCGGTCAATGCTTTCCAAAGCTGTATTTTTGATGAACACGGTAGTGCCATAGAAACTTTTGTTGAGGTAGAGTTGCGAGATGCAATTGATTGGAATTGCCAGTCACCCTTTTTATCTTGATGTTGCGGTTAGCTTCCCAGATGGTATATGTCTGCTACGTTGTTTTTCGTCTTGATCCATAACTTCAAAAGTTCATTCTCTATATCTCTCTATCCGTTAACCATAATCTAAGATTATTCTCTAAGGAATCAATTTGAGTTCTCAATCATCCTCTTAAAATTGTTTTCCAATGAAAGTAAGCAGTTCTTTTATCATCTAATATAAAATTTCAATCTTTTACTCTTTCTTTTGCCAGACCAAGTTGGGGATACCCAGATTAATTGGGATATACTTATTTTGTTCCCAACCAAGGTAGTGGGCTAAGGGGTGTCTAATATGTGTAAAGTTATTCAATTGTCCTTCCCCTAATAATAACTAAAACTATCCTTTTTTGGTTTTAGATCAAAACCTTATTTTTTTCCTTCTCCTTCATTATCAATCTAATGATCAATTCCTTTCTCCTTCTCTATATTTTATTGTTTTCAAATGAAAAAATTTCGCCGATTAAACTTTTCTTATCGTCGATTAATCCTTTTAAACTCTTTTTAGTACTTTGTTTTGTTATTTGAATGACAAACTAGACCAAAATTTTTGAAATTTTTGAATTGCGATTACACAGTCGGCATGGTATTTTTTTGGTCGAGCATGACGACTTTTCATATTATTTTTAGTCGTAAAAGGTTGTAAGATGAATATCGCGACAACTTTCAAAGAGTTTTGTTTCTAAAAGTAATATTTACAGATTCGTCATGGTATTGATCCTTATACCTTGCCGACTAGTGTTGCAGTAATTAAGGTCGTCATGTTTTGAAAACTTGAACCTTTCCGACCAAGAACTATCATAAGATGATTTCTCTGTGTACCTTTTTGCTATTAGTCGGCATGGTTGTTTTATCTATAACCATAACGACCCAGTTTATAAGATTTTTAGTCATTGGTGTTTGGAATTCTTGACCTTACAATTATAGTTTAGTCGGTAGGTTATGAAATTAATACCTTACCGACTAATCATGCATTTGTAACACCTTTCCTGTAGGGCAAAAAACATATAGTCGGCATAATGATTTTTTACTAGCCCGCCGGCTATTTGTGGTCGTTATTTTCCAAATTTGTCGAACTTGTCGGTTTTTCATACTTTCAGAACCGGAAGTGTTGATTTCTTCTGTCATTTTAGTATGAAATCACCCAGCAGCTCTAAAATCCCATATTTATAAGTGTTTGGATAGTACGATTTCATTTATGTTAAAAATAGAATTCTCAAAAAAAAAAAAAGAAAAAAAAGAAAAAAAGAAATCTCAAAAATCTACCCACATAATCCACGAGGTCAATCAAAATAAAACCTAATTTCAAAATTTTAATCAACTAATTAACTAACTAAATTAATCTAGTCAAATTTGGTAATCTTACTAATATAAAGAAAAGAGGAGTTTTCTCCGGTTTCACATGAACTGACCAACATGCCCTTCCGTATTTATTCTCCTATGCCTTCGTGTTCTTCATTTTTTCGTTAATTTCATCAATTCGATGGGCATTTTCTGATCAAATAACTTTGCTCTCATGATCAAATAACTTTGCATTCCCTCTCTCCTCTCTCTCTATTTCGCCCTCAGACTTCTTTAAGCTCGGAAAAGCAAATGTTGACCAAATATAGCCGTTATTTTCCCGTTATACATTTTCTCGGTGACTTTTTAATCGGAACCAAATCTAAGTCGAGCTAAAACTCAGTTTTCCTATGGAATGAAATTAAATTTCAAAGATTAAGCTCTCAAAGTTTGAGTCTCAAAGCTACTAAAATACCATTATTACCAAGACACAAGTGAGACAACAGACACAAGTTCTCAAAATGCTAACCCACTAAGTAACAATTGTTACAAATACACCAAGATACAAAGATTCTAAGCCACTAAGTCACCATTGTTACCAAGACACCAAGATACAAAGATCCTAAGCCACTAAGTCACCATTGTTATTTGATACTTCAGCCTCCAGCTAATATAGTCACAAAGAATTAAGCTCCAGGAAGCTTTCGTAGCCACAAGCTACTCATCATCTCACTACAACAACACCCACTGCTTTTTTCTCTTCCTCCCTCCCTACATCTTATTGTTTTATTCTCCCTCAATTCGTTTTACTTGTTTCTCTAATTAAGCTCGACCACTTCTGCACTTTTATTCCGATCTAGTAGTTAAACTGACTCCAATCTTCAATTGCACTAATCCATCAATTTTTGCAGTGTCCGGGTTGAAGTCTGATCTTTTCGATTAATCTGTCTCTGCAATTTTATTCTTCTTTCTATTTTCTTTCGATTGAAGATCCAATTTTAACTTAATTTCTTGTTTTACCCTCGGGTGCAAGGTGTATTCCCTTAGAAGGACAATGTTTCCTCTTAGCTATTACTACAAATCCCTTAATAAATGGAAGGAAATGATATACGTGTCGCTAAAACAAACACACAGATTGGATCTTTACCACTAGTGGAAGTACCCACTCGTATCTGGGTTAGAAAAAAGTCCCCAAAAATATCAAATCCCTAATCGAGGAAATAAATCGAAAAGAAGAAGAACAAAAGAGAATTCAAAATCAGTTTGATTCACAACTTTTTCTCCGAGATGTCTTACCGCTCTTCTTTAATCAAAGACAACACCCTTTCAGTCATAATCCCATCTTCCCAACTTTCAAACCAAATCAAATATTCACTAGGTTGTATGATCCTGTGAAAACAATTAAGAAGGAAAAATTGAGATCAGGTAACCGGAAAATGAAGCAAGTTAGAGCAAGAGATGGGGAAATAAATGAGGAAATCAAAATGAGGAGGAAAGATTTCATGAACTTGAAGCTGAAAGGGAAAGAAATTTCAGACCTCAAAAAGACAAAGGAGGAACCAGTAGAAGCAAAAGAAGGGGTACTGGTATTAGGAGAGATGGAAATAAAAACAATTGGGGAAAACAACAAATCCTATAAAGTCAATTGGGCTGCAAATTTTGAGCAAAATAATCAACTAGAACAAACAACAACAACAAAAGTACCAAATCCTTTTGGGAAATCTCAGAATCTGATATCTAAGACGATGGAGATTCTAGAGGGCGTTCAAAAGGAAAACATAATCAGGCTACTTAGGCAGATAGAAAAAGATGAGGAGGTAAACACAGCTAAAGAGGTAAGCCTAAAACTCATCAATCAAAACGATGTAGCGCTTGAGAACATTAACACTCCCCATGAAACTAGGGTAAAAGAAACTATTACACATAAATCCATGCCTCATTCAAATTATATCATGTTCTGTGAAATGGAAATTCAGATTGTATGTAGTTTAGATAACATGTTGTGTGCCATAGAAATAACTTTTACAATAGCAATTCTTAGTCATCCCTTATGCAAAGAGGGACCTAACATATCTAGGAACAGCATGATTCAATTTGTTACTCTGAATGCTCAAGTAAAGGTATCCATGTGTATTGCTTACAACATAATTGTGTTTGAATACCCAATAATATCATAATTTTGGCAGTTTGTTAATATTATAGCCTGGAATTGCCAGGGGCTAGGAAATATTGAAACTACAAATAGTCTTAAAGATCTACTAGATAAGAATAACCCTGACATTTTATTCCTTTCTGAAACCAAACAACGAAATAAGGAGATGCATAATATAATGAAGAAAGTTAATGTCTATAACTACTGGTTTGTTCCACCTAGAGGATCCGCTGGAGGGCTTTGCCTTATTTGGAAAGATAACATGAGAATAACAATTTTAGATTACAAACATAATCACATTAATGTAAACATTCAAATCCGAAACACTAACAAATTCGTCGCACTGGGCTTCTACGGTAACTTGTAACAAACCTAAAACTTGCTTCATGGGATATAATAAAAAATATGGCCAGCTCTGTTAACATCCCATGGATGGTAATAGGGGACTGCAATGTTGTCCTTCATGAAGAGGAAAAAAAGAGTAGACACCCGTTTAATCGTAGTGAAGCAATTGTTTTTAAAAATCTTATCAAGAACTGTGGTTTAATGGACCTAGGATTTGTTGGATACACTTTTACCTGGAATAATAGAAGATCGGGCATAGAATTTACTGAACAGAGACTAGATCGTGCTCTAGTAAATGATAAATGGAACATAGAATTTCCAAATTCTAATCTAAGACATTTGGGTCCATTGTCTTCTGACCATGTCCTAATTAGTCTCAATACTCAGAATACTTGGAATGATGGAGCTACTCCTTTCAAGTACTTCGGAGAATGGATGAAACATGAACAATGCGCCGGGCCTAATTCAACTCATTGGCATAATCAAATTGGGATCTCCAGCTTTTACTTTCACCAAAAAGCTTTCAAATGTCAAAACCACTCTCAGACTATGGAATAAAACAGTCTTTGGAAATATTACAACTAATATTGAATTCATCAAGAAACAACTGGAACAGACTAATAGCCGTCAGTACTATATTAATAAATCTAATGATCTTGCCTACCTAAATGTTCAACTAACCAAATGGTATGCAATTAAGGAAAAGTTTTGGAAGGACAAAAGTAGGGATCAAAATCTTGCCTTAGGAGACAGAAACACGAGATATTTTCATAGTAAAGCTAAGAAAGATATAGAAGAAACAGGATAGAAACTCTTATGAATAGTGACGGAACTTGGTTGAATACTCGTCATGAAATTGCTTGTTGTATTACTAATCACTTCGGAAACATTGCAACAACTGTAAATCCTAATATAAATAGACAGATGATTGAACTTATACCTGAATGTATAAATGATGATGATAACACTTTTCTGTGCTCTATACCAACTCATGCTGAACTAAAAAAGGTGTTGTTTTATATGGACCCGATAAAAGTCCAGGTCCGCATTTGATTCCCACCTAACTTTTACCAACAAAACTGGATATAATAGAAAATGATCTTGTTTTGATGATCCAAAATTTTTTAGAACTGCAATGTCGGCCAAAGAACCGAATACTTCATTTATTTAGTTAATACCTAAAACTCTAAACCCAACTCTGAATTTGAATTTCGTCCAATTGCCCTTAATAATACCTCTTATAAAATAATCCGAAACTCATGGCAAAATGTAATGAAAGGAATGCTTGATAGAATAATCGGTCCCCTTATCAATCCGCCTTCATTAAGGAAGACAGATTTAGAGACAATATAGTAATAGCACATGAAATAATACATAAAATGCGAAACACCAAAAGTAAAAAAGGATTGATGGGTCTAAAAATCGATATGTCAAAAGGCGTTCGAATGGGTCGTAATGGAAGTTTTTAATTGCTATCATGCGACAACTAGGTTTTTCCGGAAACTGGTGTAATTTGGTTTTTTCAATGTATATCAACTACTACTCTTTCGGTGCTTTTAAATGGAGCTCCTGATGATTATTTTCAATGATGTTGTAGTAATAAGGGTTGTCGTTCACTCGGACTTGACGAGATTGATTTTAAGTTTTAATAAAAGAAAATATATACAAAATGTGTCACGGGATGAAGAGTTTACTGGGACTCCGGATTTTACTGACTTTCATATTCAAGTGGTTCAGAAATTAATCCTAGGCAATTATAGCTCAAAATAAAAGAAACACTAACTCTATTCTTTGCCAAAGTAGATTTCATAAAACATTATCTCAGAAAGTCGTAAGCATGACGATCAAAAGTAATTTAAACTAAGCATGCGACATCGAGACAAAATAACAAATAATTAATAGAAATCATAAATCATTAATAATCGGTGCAAAAAGTAATTAAGGAATTAATTTAATTTACCACATGATGAAATTCAGCTCCCGTCCGTCGTCGGAGAGATGGGTTTAGCTCATCATGTTGGAAACACGCTCGTAATATGATTTTATTGCTCAAAGGTGCTTACAAATGATGAAAAGGAGAGATATCAAATAAAAACCGGGTTTGTAACAGATATAAGTGTTACAAAGCTAATTGTTACAGAGAGCGATAACACATTTCTGTCGTTGTTACTATTCATTTAAGTCTGCCTCCAACTACGACATACATGCGCGAGTCGTTTACACTGTTGAAGAACGACGGTTTCTGGCCGTCTCCTCTCTGTTCATCCCCTTCTGGCGCTCTGTCTGAATGGCATTTATATGTTGCGACACAAGAAGACCTAGCACATAATTCCCAGGCCCGGTCCATTATTAACCAACTCCTTAAACTTCCGAGTCTTGTCATCAGCTAGGCATGCGTACTCAAGTCCCTGCCCGTCCAAGCATCTCAGTCAACTACTCTTCCATGACGAACTGAGTACCTTCCTGCACTGTTGATTCCAGAACTTGTTTGTAGCACCGATCAGATTCAGGTCACAGCATTTCTTGCTTTTCGAATTCCACAATCATCTCTGCCAGCAGCTTTCTCGGTCCACATCACGACCTTGCTTTGCTCCAATAACACAGCCACCGAACTAGTAAAGAATTGATGCTGCTGTTAAAGAATGAAACATCACCAGCTCCTTCTCAATTGAGTACCACGAGATGCAAGTATTTCACCGTCGAGACATCTGCACCACCGACATGTAGTTCAGCCATCATATCCATCTTCAGTCGAACCAACCAATTAAACCAGCAACAGTCTCTATTCTTTCAGGCACCAGCTTCTGTCCGGCTATAGCTAAAGCACCTTCGGCAAGTTCAACAACATCAACACAGCTCTCCATCTCGCACCTCGACCATGGCACGTTTCTTGGCCAGTAGCATCAGTTATTGTGTATAAAAGACTGGCAACACTCCGTACGAAACCAGCTCTACTTCCTTTCTCCATCGTTCACCGGCAACAACAGCTCAGCCTGAACCACACAGTTCTCCATTTTCTCGTTGCTGTAAGATCACCACGGAAGCACCAGTACTTCGTAGCATAGACAAATTAACAAATTCGAAGCTTGAACTCTATTCCTGCCTCTCTTCTCCTTCATTTCGCCACTATCAACTCCTTTTCTTCCGGCCACAGTGCCAACTTACCACCATATATCTTGAACTCCACCGGTAGAACGAACTCAACCACCAGCATTATTTGAGAAGGGCTTGAGCACCACCCCGGCATACTTTCTCCAACCTCAGCACTCTCTCCATCTTCGTTACTGCGATATGAACGAACCACAGGTCAGACCATATTCAGAACCCAATCTCGGATTGCATACAGAAATCTCCAACATATGATTAGTGGTGACGACAACTCCATCTTAATCTCCCTGAATTCCAGTTTACATCCAAGACCAAGGCAGCACCACCAGCTCTTCGTTCTCCATTCTCTGAACTGCCAAGGCCACTCCATTACCAGTTCCATTCTCGGACGATTTCTGACTTGCAGGTAAAGCACAACACCAGCAGCAGCCACTGCCCAACACGATTCTGTCCGGCTAAGTTTCAGCTGCTTCCCAGACTCCTTAAACTCGAGCATATATAGCACCAACTTCATAGCAACTTAGCCATCACCGTCACTGACTGCAGCAACCTATCTTCTATTCACTGCCGATTCATTCTCCCCATCTTTTCCAGCAAATAACATTCATCACCACCAGCGTCCCAAGTAACTTATGTCTCACGCACACAGCTCCCGTCAGAATCAACCTTGGAAAGCATCAAACTCCATGGCCGCTGGCAGCTCTCTATCTTCTCACCATCGACCACAGACAAGACTAGCTACTGGTCAGCTAAACGTCTTCTTCCACCGGTGGTAACAACAGCAAACTCGACAACAGCTCAATTCTTCTCCATCCCAACAACAGCGTACAACTGCTACGACCAACTCATACGGCAGCCATGCATGCAATGTCAACAGCATCGTTTAACACCACCACTTCCCTGTGTTGTCACTGAAACCCTTGGAGTTCCATCTCAAAAATGTAATGGCAGCTGCTTGGAGAAACCCTTCTGTTTCGAACGGAAGATGATGCTCTTTAATAATATACCACTAACGGACATGTGGTATGTGACTAGCCACGTCTGTTGTCGTGCACTTGGCTAACTAGTGGGATTGACGTGCTTGAAATATGCACAAGCAACTCCCTTGCTTCTCTGTCTCCAGCCTTATGATGCATCTAGTGGTGCTGAAATTAATTAAAACTCTTGGCTCATTTTGGTGCCATAAGTAGCAACGGTAGCAACCGCCATTTATCTTCTTAATTAGTCATCTTCGACTCGATTATCGAATTCACTCGTATTTTCTACAAAAACACTTAAATAGTATCGTTAGCCAAAATATCGAGTCCTAACTAATATAAATATGAGTATAAAATGTAGCACAAACGTGCTTATCAACACCCCCACACTTATATTTTGCTCGGCCCCGAGCAGAACCAGAACGAAAATATATTCTCTCCACAGCTGGATATAGAAATGTCTCGCTAAACAGCAAGACAAATCCACTAAATAGTGGATAGAGAAATGTCTCTAAACACTAAGACGTAAAGACCCGCTAAACACTCGATCATATCATGCAATTTTTTATTTTTTTCTTGTAAGACCCGCTAAACAGCTGGTCATAATATGCATTTATTTTAAAAGACCCGCTAAACAGCTGGTCATAAGAACATGAAAAGAAAACCAAAAAATAGACCCGCTCAACAGCTGGTCATAATTATTACTCCCTCCGTCCTAAATTAAGTGTCCGCTTTGACTAAGTCAAGATATTAAGGAAATCCTATAAATTGTCATGACTAGCCCTTGACTAGCCTATTTAATGTTATATTATTACCTAAACTAAATTATTAATGTTAAAATAAGTAAAAGTTTATTAGGAATTTTATAACTATTCATAAATGTTTTTATTTAAAAAAAGGAATGACAATTAATAAAAAGATATTGAGTAAGTTTTTTTCCATAAATATGGTGATATTATTTAAGATTTGGATATTAAAATGATTTTTATGATTATAAAAATAAAGGGTATATTTGATAGTTTAAGGAAAAGTATGTCTATAAACAAGAGGACAGATAAAAATGGACATACCAAAGTAGAAATTAGGACAGATAAAAACGACAGTAGGAGTATTATTTTTGTATTTAATTAATTTTTTTTAATTTTTTTTTTAGACCCGCCTCAACAAGCTGGTCATAATATACCGCAAACTTACAATAGACCCGCTCAACACCGGGTCATAAGTTGCAAGAAAATTCTGAAAAGAAAAGCAAAAAGTTAACCACTCCCCCACACTTAAACATTACATTGTCCTCAATGTAATTGAGTCATCCAACGTAAAAATTAAGATGGGAAATTCATAACATGAGAAAATAAACAAATAAAAATAAAACAAGAAAATAGAATTACCTACTGGAATATACATAAAGGATTCTCCATATATCAACAACCTAAATATTTGGGGGTCAACCCAGAGAAAAATATATACAACCGATGGCAACCTCAAATCCTCGCTGAAGCAACGTAAAGATAAAGAGATTATCAAAAGGAAAGAGCTACCCCTAAACCTAATTTTTGCAAAGGATATATCGTCAGTAACAAGAATTACCGACTCAAGTGGTTCACTGGGGATGGGAACTGAAACGATCTGGGAGTCATGCACATGCAAATAGAAGTCACGAGATGCAAAATAATCTAGTAATATTGGAGAAGCACGCAGTTCTAATCCAAAATTAGGAATCTTCCGAAAAGTTGTGCTAACAATTCTAAGTGTATTAACTTCTCCACTAGGTTTGCAAACTCGTACTAAATCATTATCATAAACATCATCACCCGGGAATCAATAGGAATATCACAATAAAGATGATTAAAAGAAACCTTATAGATAGAGTGTAATGTCTCTAAGTCGTTAGACTTAACTACGGTCTCTTCGGAATTAACACATTCTTCATAAACATTATTGTTATAGCACTGATATGTCACACCGTCTAAAATAATGGTGTCTTCAATCCTAAATTCATCCTTTTGAATAGGCGAGTGATCATTAACACGATCAGGAGTTGGACTAAATACACCACCTTCACTTGGTATGACAATGTCTCTATTCCTATGATCACAACTATCAAGTTCATCAACATTATCCATACACATTGATTTATTAGTTAAAGCGATTTCATCATAAATATCAACAGTAATAGAAAAATTAGAACATGTCTCCTCTGTAAGACCACAATCTTCTACCGACTGCGTTATTTGAGCAATCGATAAAGCATTTTGTTCAGCAAGTTCAGCTATATGAGCATGGGCTTCACTAAGCTCGGCAAAAAATAACTCATTAGCTTTGGTCCTGTTCAAAGAATGTCAATATTGAGGCGTTCTAGCAAAGATAGTTGTGATGCGGATGGGTCATAGTAAGATTGATCATCTCTCTCATCTTTGTGACGGAGAAGTGTGTGAATAATAATTGGAATCAACAAATTGTGGCTCATAATCAGGGTAAGGTCGGTAATGATCATAACCTTCACAAGGTCCGGAATGATCATACCTATGAGAATAATTCCAAACATTATTTACACACTCGGCAGGTTCTTGATAATGAGAAGGTGCATATGCATACTCCTCGGGTGGAATATCAAATGACTCCTCTGTCTCAGCTCTTTTGGTATGATTCCAAAAAGCTATAAAAGAAGTCAACTCACTGGAAACCATTATACAAAGTAATTCTCAATAACTCACCTTGCAAAAGCTTTTAGAATATCAAGTACTTACTTTAGCCGCTTTTTGACTCCAATCGCCGCTCTTCGACTAGGTACCTAAAAAAAAAAATCAAATAATCTACGTAAAAAGAACTAAAAGAAAATATACAAATAAAGGAGAAAATAAGTTATGTACAAAAAAAATAAAATAAAAATAAAATAAAAATAATAATTATGTACAAAATACCAACTACAATATTCCACAACCGCTCCCGGCAGCGGCGCCAAAAATTGATAGGATCCGGAGATGCCTATATATAGTAACCGCAATCGCACGGTGTCCAACAAGTAGACAGAGGCAAGTACGGGTCGTTCCCACAAGGAGCGGTGGAAATACAAATAATCAATACTCTCAATCAATTAACCAGCAATGAAGTTTTTGGATTTTTGAATTATAAAAATAAAGAAAATAAATCAAACAAATAAAATAAAATCAATGGGAAAAACAATAACCAGGGTTTTATCGTATCCACCACTATTTCTGTTCAATTACTGAAATGAAACATAACTCATGAATAATTATTTATCGTTCGTTCTATTGACAACGCCTATTATATGTATTAGAGTCGCAAATATCACCGGGGACACCCTAAGCATGGCACATCAAAAGTCTAAACCCAAGCATGCACCATCAAATTGCGTTAGCGAGAAAATCATACGAAACTAAATTTAGGTTCGCCAATGATACCTGGCTATTCTAAGCATAACCCATCAAAGGATTTAACCCAAGCATGGGATATCAAATATGTAGACAAATAAATTTGCAATCCTATAAATGAAGCACATAGGTTACCGTGTTGTAGGTGTAAAAATGAAGCAACAACTCATATCATCGCTAAAATCAATATATAAAATCATGAAATTAATTTATTCAAATCATAATAGCCTTAAAACCATATGTATTCAAATCGAAAGTGGTCTAATGCTCTAAGTGGTTTCAACATAAAACCCTAGATAAAAAGTTTAGCAACTCATAAATATGGATTTCTCAAAACCCACAAAAACAATTACAAGAAAAATAGAGGAAAGAGTAAACCCTTGTCACCGAATCGCGCCTTTCCCTTCGATCTCTTGTTCTTCGGTTCTTGCCTTCACGGCTGTTCGTCGCCTCCTCTCTGTTCATCCCCTTCTGGCGCTCTGTCTGAATGGCATTTATATGTTGCGACACAAGAAGACCTAGCACATAATTCCCAGGCCCGGTCCATTATTAACCAACTCCTTAAACTTCCGAGTCTTGTCATCAGCTAGGCATGCGTACTCAAGTCCCTGCCCGTCCAAGCATCTCAGTCAACTACTCTTCCATGACGAACTGAGTACCTTCCTGCACTGTTGATTCCAGAACTTGTTTGTAGCACCGATCAGATTCAGGTCACAGCATTTCTTGCTTTTCGAATTCCACAATCATCTCTGCCAGCAGCTTTCTCGGTCCACATCACGACCTTGCTTTGCTCCAATAACACAGCCACCGAACTAGTAAAGAATTGATGCTGCTGTTAAAGAATGAAACATCACCAGCTCCTTCTCAATTGAGTACCACGAGATGCAAGTATTTCACCGTCGAGACATCTGCACCACCAACATGCAGCTCAGCCATCATATCCATCTTCAGTCGAACCAACCAATTAAACCAGCAACAGTCTCTATTCTTTCAGGCACCAGCTTCTGTCCGGCTATAGCTAAAGCACCTTCGGCAAGTTCAACAACATCAACACAGATCTCCATCTCGCACCTCGTCCATGGCACGTTTCTTGGCCAGTAGCATCAGTTATTGTGTATAAAAGACTGGCAACACTCCGTACGAAACCAGCTCTACTTCCTTTCTCCATCGTTCACCGGCAACAACAGCTCAGCCTGAACCACACAGTCCTCCATTTTCTCGTTGCTGTAAGATCACCACGGAAGCACCGGTACTTCGTAGCATAGACAAATTAACAGATTCAAGCTTGAACTCCATTCCTGCCTTTCTTTCTCCTTCATTTCGGCCACTATCAACTCCTTTCTCTTCCGGCCACAGTGCCAACTTACCACCATATATCTTGAACTCCACCGGTAGAACGAACTCAACCACCAGCATTATTTGAGAAGGGCTTGAGCACCACCCCGGCATACTTTCTCCAACCTCAGCACTCTCTCCATCTTCGTTACTGCGATATGAACGAACCACAGGTCAGACCATATTCAGAACCCAATCTCGGATTGCATACAGAAATCTCCAACATATGATTAGTGGTGACGACAACTCCATCTTAATCTCCCTGAATTTCAGTTTACAGCCAAGACCAAGGCAGCACCACCAGCTCTTCGTTTTCCGTTCTCTGAACTGCCAAGGTCACTCCATCACCAGTTCCATTCTCGGACGATTTCTGACTTACAGGTAAAGCACAGCACCAGCAGCAGCCACTGCCCAACACGATTCTGTCCGGCTAAGTTTCAGCTGCTTCCCAGACTCCTTAAACTCGAGCATATATAGCACCAACTTCTTAGCAACTTAGCCATCACCGTCACTGACTGCAGCAACCTATCTTCTATTCACTGCCGATTCATTCTCCCCATCTTTTCCAGCAAATAACATTCATCACCACCAGCGTCCCAAGTAACTTATGTCTCACGCACACAGCTCCCGTCAGAATCAACCTTGGAAAGCATCAAACTCCATGGCCGCTGGCAGCTCTCTATCTTCTCACCATCGACCACAGACAAGACTAGCTACTGGTCAGCTAAACGTCTTCTTCCACCGGTGGTAACAACAGCAAACTCGACAACAGCTCAATTCTTCTCCATCCCAACAACAGCGTACAACTGCTACGACCAACTCATACGGCAGCCATGCATGCAATGTCAACAGCATCGTTTAACACCACCACTTCCCTGTGTTGTCACTGAAACCCTTTGGAGTTCCATCTCAAAAATGTAATGGCAGCTGCTTGGAGAAACTCCCTTCTGTTTCGAACGGAAGATGATGCTCTTTAATAATATACCACTAACGGACATGTGGTATGTGACTAGCCACGTCTGTTGTCGTGCACTTGGCTAACTAGTGGGATTGACGTGCTTGAAATATGCACAAGCAACTCCCTTGCTTCTCTGTCTCCAGCCTTATGATGCATCTAGTGGTGCTGAAATTAATTAAAACTCTTGGCTCATTTTGGTGCCATAAGTAGCAACGGTAGCAAACGCCATTTATCTTCTTAATTAGTCATCTTCGACTCGATTATCGAATTCACTCGCACTTTCTACAAAAACACTTAAATAGTATCGTTAGCCAAAATATCGAGTCCTAACTAATATAAATATGAGTATAAAATGTAGCACAAACGTGCTTATCAACACCCCCACACTTATATTTTGCTCGTCCCGAGCGTAACCGTGAACGAAAATATATTCTCTCCACAAACTGGATATAGAAATGTCCGCAAACAAAGAAGACAAATCCACTAAATAGTGGATAGAGAAATGTCTCGCTAAACTTGACTAGATAGTAAAGACCCGCTAAACAAACGATCATATCATGCAATTTTTTATTTTTTTCTTGTAAGACCCGCTAAACAGTGGTCATAATATGCATTTATTTTAAAAGACCCGCTAAACAACTGGTCATAAGAACATGAAAAGAAAAACCAAAAAATAGACCGCTCAACAAATTGGTCATAATTATTACTCCTCTCCGTCCTAAATTAAGTGTCCGGCTTTGACTAAGTCAAGATATTAAGGAAATCCTATAAATTGTCATGACTAGCCCTTGACTAGCCTATTTAATGTTATATTATTACCTAAACTAAATTATTAATGTTAAAATAAGTAAAAGTTTATTAGGAATTTTATAACTATTCATAAATGTTTTTATTTAAAAAAAGGAATGACAATTAATAAAAAGATATTGAGTAAGTTTTTTTCCATAAATATGGTGATATTATTTAAGATTTGGATATTAAAATGATTTTATGATTATAAAAATAAAGGGTATATTTGATAGTTTAAGGGAAAAGTATGTCTATAAACAGAGCGGACAGATAAAAATGGACATACCAAAGTAGAAATTAGGACAGATAAAAACGGACAGAGGGAGTATTATTTTTGTATTTAATTAATTTTTTTTTTTAATTTTTTTTTAGACCCGCTCAACAGCTGGTCATAATATACCTGCAAACTTACAATAGACCCGCTCAACAGCTGGTCATAAGTTGCAAGAAAATTCCTGAAAAAGAAAAGCAAAAAGTTAACCACTCCCCCACACTTAAACATTACATTGTCCTCAATGTAATTGAGTCATCCAACGTAAAAATTAAGATGGGAAATTCATAATATGCGAAAATAAACAAATAAAAATAAAACAAGAAAATAGAATTACCTACCGGAATATACATAAAGGATTCTCCATATATCAACAACCTAAATATTTGGGGATCAACCCAGAGCACAATATATACAACCGATGGCAACCTCAAATCCTCG
The DNA here is from genome assembly GCA_023531295.1 of Papaver armeniacum. Classification (NCBI taxonomy): domain Eukaryota; kingdom Viridiplantae; phylum Streptophyta; class Magnoliopsida; order Ranunculales; family Papaveraceae; genus Papaver; species Papaver armeniacum. The sequence goes on from JAJJWW010016680.1 coordinate 91,190, forward strand.
CTGAAGCAACGTAAAGATATAGAGATTATCAAAAGGAAAGGGCTACCCCCAAACTTAATTTTTGCAAAGGATATATCGTCAGTAACAAGAATTACCGACTCAAGTGGTTCACTGGGGATGGGAACTGAAACGATCTGGGAGTCATGCACATGCAAATAGAAGTCACGAGATGCAAAATAATCTAGTAATATTGGAGAAGCACGCAGTTCTAATCCAAAATTAGGAATCTTCCGAAAAGTTGTGCTAACAATTCTAAGTGTATTAACTTCTCCACTAGGTTTGCAAACCTGTACTAAATCATTATCATAAACATCATCACCCTGGGAATCAATAGGAATATCACAATAAAGATGATTAAAAGAAACCTTATAGATAGAGTGTAATGTCTCTAAGTCGTTAGACTTAACTACGGTCTCTTCGGAATTAACACATTCTTCATAAACATTATTGTTATAACACTGATATGTCACACCGTCTAAAATAATGGTGTCTTCAATCCTAAATTCATCCTTTTGAATAGGCGAGTGATCATTAACACGATCAGGAGTTGGACTAAATACACCACCTTCACTTGGTATGACAATGTCTCTATTCCTATGATCACAACTATCAAGTTCATCAACATTATCCATACACATTGATTTATTAGTTAAAGCGATTTCATCATAAATATCAACAGTAATAGAAAAATTAGAACATGTCTCCTCTGTAAGACCACAATCTTCTACCGACTGCGTTATTTGAGCAATCGATAAAGCATTTTGTTCGGCAAGTTCGACTATATGAGCATGGGCTTCACTAAGCTCCTAAGCAAAAAATAACTCATTAGCTTTGGTCTGCTCAAAGAATGTCAATATTGAGGCGTTCTAGCAAAGATAGTTGTGATGCAGATGGGTCATAGTAAGATTGATCATCTCTCTCATACCGTGACGGAGAAGTGTGTGAATAATAATTGGAATCAACAAATTGTGGCTCATAATCGTGGTAAGGCCGGAATGATCATAACCTTCACAAGGTCCTAATGATCATACCTATGAGAATAATTCCAAACATTATTTACACACTCTCCAGGTTCTTGATAATGAGAAGGTGCATATGCATACTCCTCGGGTGGAATATCAAATGACTCCTCTGTCTCAGCTCTTTTGGTATGATTCCAAAAAGCTATAAAAGAAGTCAACTCACTGGAAACCATTATACAAAGTAATTCTCAATAACTCACCTTGCAAAAGCTTTGCGAGAATATCAAGTACTTACTTTAGGCCAGTTTTTGACTCCAATCGCCGCTCTTCAGACTAGGTACCTAAAAAAAAAAATCAAATAATCTACGTAAAAAGAACTAAAAGAAAATATACAAATAAAGGAGAAAATAAGTTATGTACAAAAAAAATAAAATAAAAATAAAATAAAAATAATAATTATGTACAAAATACCAACTACAATATTCCACAAATCGCTCCCGCAATGGCGCAAAAATTGATAGGATCCGGAGATGCCTATATATAGTAACCGCAATCGCACGGTGTCCAACAAGTAGACAGGCAAGTACGGGTCGTTCCCACAAGGAGCGGTGGAAATACAAATAATCAATACTCTCAATCAATTAACCAAAGAATGAAGTTTTTGGATTTTTGAATTATAAAAATAAAGAAAATAAATCAAACAAATAAAATAAAATCAATGGGAAAAATAATAACCAGGGTTTTATCGTATCCACCACTATTTCTGTTCAATTACTGAAATGAAACATAACTCATGAATAATTATTTATCGTTCGTTCTATTGACAACGCCTATTATATGTATTAGAGTCGCAAATATCACTGGGACACCCTAAGCATGGCACATCAAAAGTCTAAACCCAAGCATGCACCATCAAATTGCGTTAGCGAGAAAATCATACGAAACTAAATTTAGGTTCGCCAATGATACCTGGCTATTCTAAGCATAACCCATCAAAGGATTTAACCCAAGCATGGGATATCAAATATGTAGACAAATAAATTTGCAATCCTATAAATGAAGCACATAGGTTACTCGTGGTTGTACGTAAACAACCAAGCAACAACTCATATCATCGCTAAAATCAATATATAAAATCATGAAATTAATTTATTCAAATCATAATAGCCTTAAAACCATATGTATTCAAATCGAAAGTGGTCTAATGCTCTAAGTGGTTTCAACATAAACCCTAGCTAAAAAGTTTAGCAACTCATAAATATGGATTTCTCAAAACCCACAAAAACAATTACAAGAAAAATAGAGGAAAGAGTAAACCCTTGTCACCGAATCGTCGTCTTTCCCTTCGATCTCTTGTTCTTCGGTTCTTGCCTTCACGGCTGTTCGTCGCCTCCTCTCTGTTCATCCCCTTCTGGCGCTCTGTCTGAATGGCATTTATATGTTGCGACACAAGAAGACCTAGCACATAATTCCCAGGCCCGGTCCATTATTAACCAACTCCTTAAACTTCCGAGTCTTGTCATCAGCTAGGCATGCGTACTCAAGTCCCTGCCCGTCCAAGCATCTCAGTCAACTACTCTTCCATGACGAACTGAGTACCTTCCTGCACTGTTGATTCCAGAACTTGTTTGTAGCACCGATCAGATTCAGGTCACAGCATTTCTTGCTTTTCGAATTCCACAATCATCTCTGCCAGCAGCTTTCTCGGTCCACATCACGACCTTGCTTTGCTCCAATAACACAGCCACCGAACTAGTAAAGAATTGATGCTGCTGTTAAAGAATGAAACATCACCAGCTCCTTCTCAATTGAGTACCACGAGATGCAAGTATTTCACCGTCGAGACATCTGCACCACCAACATGCAGCTCAGCCATCATATCCATCTTCAGTCGAACCAACCAATTAAACCAGCAACAGTCTCTATTCTTTCAGGCACCAGCTTCTGTCCGGCTATAGCTAAAGCACCTTCGGCAAGTTCAACAACATCAACACAGATCTCCATCTCGCACCTCGACCATGGCACGTTTCTTGGCCAGTAGCATCAGTTATCGTGTATAAAAGACTGGCAACAGTCCGTACGAAACCAGCTAACATTCCCCTGGTCTTCTACTTCCTTTCTCCATCGTTCACCGGCAGCAACAGCTCAGCCTGAACCACACAGTTCTCCATTTTCTCGTTGCTGTAAGATCACCACGGAAGCACCGGTACTTCGTAGCATAGACAAATTAACAGATTCGAAGCTTGAACTCCATTCCTGCCTTTCTTCTCCTTCATTTCGGCCACTATCAACTCCTTTCTCTTCCGGCCACAGTGCCAACTTACCACCATATATCTTGAACTCCACCGGTAGAACGAACTCAACCACCAGCATTATTTGAGAAGGGCTTGAGCACCACCCCGGCATACTTTCTCCAACCTCAGCACTCTCTCCATCTTCGTTACTGCGATATGAACGAACCACAGGTCAGACCATATTCAGAACCCAATCTCGGATTGCATACAGAAATCTCCAACATATGATTAGTGGTGACGACAACTCCATCTTAATCTCCCTGAATTCCAGTTTACATCCAAGACCAAGGCAGCAACACCAGCTCTTCGTTCTCCATTCTCTGAACTGCCAAGGCCACTCCATTACCAGTTCCATTCTCGGACGATTTCTGACTTGCAGGTAAAGCACAACACCAGCAGCAGCCACTGCCTAACACGATTCTGTCCGGCTAAGTTTCAGCTGCTTCCCAGACTCCTTAAACTCGAGCATATATAGCACCAACTTCATAGCAACTTAGCCATCACCGTCACTGACTGCAGCAACCTATCTTCTATTCACTGCCGATTCATTCTCCCCATCTTTTCCAGCAAATAACATTCATCACCACCAGCGTCCCAAGTAACTTATGTCTCACGCACACAGCTCCCGTCAGAATCAACCTTGGAAAGCATCAAACTCCATATCGCTGGCAGCTCTCTATCTTCTCACCATCGACCACAGACAAGACTAGCTACTGGTCAGCTAAACGTCTTCTTCCACCGGTGGTAACAACAGCAAACTCGACAACAGCTCAATTCTTCTCCATCCCAACAACAGCGTACAACTGCTACGACCAACTCATACGGCAGCCATGCATGCAATGTCAACAGCATCGTTTAACACCACCACTTCCCTGTGTTGTCACTGAAACCCTTTGAGTTCCATCTCAAAAATGTAATGGCAGCTGCTTGGAGAAACTCCCTTCTGTTTCGAACGGAAGATGATGCTCTTTAATAATATACCACTAACGGACATGTGGTATGTGACTAGCCACGTCTGTTGTCGTGCACTTGGCTAACTAGTGGGATTGACGTGCTTGAAATATGCACAAGCAACTCCCTTGCTTCTCTGTCTCCAGCCTTATGATGCAGCTAGTGGTGCTGAAATTAATTAAAACTCTTGGCTCATTTTGGTGCCATAAGTAGCAACGGTAGCAAACGCCATTTATCTTCTTAATTAGTCATCTTCGACTCGATTATCGAATTCACTCGTATTTTCTACAAAAACACTTAAATAGTATCGTTAGCCAAAATATCGAGTCCTAACTAATATAAATATGAGTATAAAAT
>JAJJWW010016681.1:0-35838 GCA_023531295.1 Papaver armeniacum
TTTTTTTTTGATCGGTCAAAGAGATAATTCATTAAAAAGAAAAGGTACTTAAGAGGGTACCTCAACCCAATGAATACAAACCGAAACAAAAAAGAATAAACTACCGAAGATGAATTCGGTAATCCAAGACAACAAACAACAAGCTCAAGAAGGCCGAAAAAGAGTGTCCCATAACGCTACTACGATATTCGCCGTTAGCCCTAACATTTTTGTGGTTGACTCGCCTAAAAGAATGCTTGTAGTTTAATGTTTCTAATGAGGCTAACCAAATTTTTCTTGTTTTCGAAGACTCTTGCATTTCGCTTTCTCCATATGCACCACCATATTGCGACCGGGATGTTATTCCATATTCGATTAAGTCTTTCGTCTCCCCAATTAAACTTCCAAGACTTCACATTTGTGGTGACATTTGAGTTATAAGTCTAAATAAGACGACATCCTTCAACAAAGTAATCCCAAATTCTCTGGGTCCTCCAACATTCATCGAACAAATGCGAGCTAGTTTCATCGTTTTCGTCACAAAAACAACATAGACTAGAAACATCCATCCCCTTCTTAAGAGCTTATCCTCCATCATTATCCTATCATGAGAAATAAGCCAAAGAAAAAAGTTGATTTTGCAAGACTCCACACCACATCGATTGGAAAATTTGGCTCATTTTGATCTTCTTCATTCCTAATACCATCTTTAACCGTATATTGACCATGATCATTTCCTACCCAAATCCGGCTAACCAAAACACCTTCTTGAATAGATATAGAAGAAAGAAGATTTGATATGCTTAATACTTCACTTGAAATAGTTTGAGAATATCTTTGTCTAGACATAAATCCCCACCTTATATCATCTTCATTAAATTCATACATACTAGCCACCACAAACTCCTTGGTCCTTGAAGCTTCATATGCCAAAGGAAACATATCACATAATCTTCCTTCACCAAGGCAAGCATCTTCCCAAAATCTAGTTTCCTTGCCCGCACCAATCTTGAATCTAATACTTTTGTTGAAATCTTCAAGTTCTTTATAGATATTAAACCACAAGCTACCACCTTTTGGTCCTTTTGGTTTGAGAGTTTCCCAACCGGTAAAGGTTTCGCCAAATTTCTCAACAACAATCTTCCTCCACAAAGCATCTTTCTCCAAACCAAAATGCCACCACCATTTATTTAGCAACGCCGAGTTCACTTTCTTAGTTCTCCGAATACCAAGACCACCCTTTTCCTTTGATTTTGTAGCAATTTTCCAACGAATATTATGAATTCTTTTCTTATTAGGAGCATCATCCCATAAGAAATCTCTCACCACTTTATCAATTTTCTTAATAATGGAGCATGTAGCAAGAAAAATGGATAGATAATAAATGGGAAGACTAGCCAAAATACTTTTGATGAGAGTTAACTTACCTCCTCTTGATATTGTTTTCCTATTCCAAGAAGCACACACGAGTTTCAAGCAACTGTTCCCATTTTTTGTGTTCTCCGCACTTTGTCTCCCAAAGGAAGACCAAGATAGTAACTAGGAAAACTAGCAAACTTGCATCCTAACATGCTAGCAAAATTTTCAATTCCCCCTTCGAACCCGACCCCAAATAAGCTACTCTTAGAGAAATTTATCTTCAATCCCGAAGTTAGCGCGAAGCAAATAAGTAGCTAACGAAGGGCATCAACCTGTTCTCTTTTAGCATCAAGAAAAATAATAGTATCATCGGCAAATTGCAAGTGATTTATTTTTGTTCCCCCTCCTTCACCGAGAAACCCGAAATTTGATCAACATCTTGGGCTTTGCTGAACATGCAACTTAGGACTTCACCAACGATAGTAAAAAGAAAAGGAGAAAGTGGATCTCCTTGACGTAATCCCTTCTCACTACCAAAGTAACCATAATACGATCCATTAACAAGAACCAAGAACTTTGAGAAACTTAAACAATTTCTAATCCAATCCCTCCAAACACAACCAAAACCCATTTTGAATAAGACTTCGTTTAAAAAATTCCAATTTACATTATCAAATGCCTTTTCAAAATCGAACTTGCAAACCAACCCCGGTAATTTTTGGCGAAGTCTAGAATCCACACACATTCGTTTGCTATCAATACCCCATCAAGAATTTGCCTTCATTTAATAAAACTAGATTGAGATGTTGAGATTAGAGTAGGAAGGTATACCTTTAAATGCTCCGCCAAAACCTTTGAGATGATTTTATACACATTCCCAATGAGGCTAATCGGACGAAAATCTTTTACTTCCTCTACTCGCGCCTTCTTAGGGATAAGTGCAATGAAATTATTTTTCAATGATGAATGAAGATCATTGTGATCTTGAAATTCTTCAAAAACCTTCATCAAATCTTCTTTTAGGAAGCTCCAACAAACAATAAAGAATTTCATAGGATATCCATACGGACCCGGAGCACGATCAATTCCCAAATATTTAATTGCATTCATAACTTCCTCTTCACTAAAATGTCTCTCCAACCAAATACTTGCATTCTCATCAATACGCTTTAGACACATATTTTTTATTCTTGGGCGGTTGTTTGAAATTTCTTTAAACGCTAACATAAAATGATTTGCAATACACATCTTTATTTCATCCTTGTTTCCGGTCCTACGTCCATTGATACGAAGGTTATTGAGGTTGTTAAAAGCTCTATGACCTTTCAACACTCGGAGAAAATGATTGGTGTTGCGATCGCCATCTCTAAAATATCTAATTCTTGACTTTTGCCTCAACAAAATGTTTTGACGACGATGAGCCACTTCAAAATCAACTTTAGCCGTCACAAGCAAGTCTTCTTAAATTTCGGTGAGACCCCTATCATCGTCTAAATCGTCCAATTCTTTCAACTTGGTAAGAGCCGTGTCTAAATCCCTATCAATGCTCCCAAAGACATATCCATTACACACCTTCAATTTCTCCTTTAAAGTGTTTAACTTCTTCGCGAAACATTCACCCACCGTACCTACAAAAGAAAACCGCCGTACCTACAGGTTTCAGCTTTTAATAATGAAAACCGTTTTTAGTTTTCATTTTAGTTACTAGGAAAAGAAAGGTACGTACTATGAATCTAGAACTCAGCACTAAATCTACTTATGCTTGTATTTATAGTAAGAGCAATAGGAATTACGCTGATTTTTGAGTTATCTACTCCTCGTATTCTAATCCATCTCAATCTGTCAATCATTTTCACTTTTATATTTCTAACCATGAAGGGTTTACATTTATATCTTCGCATGTTTTCAAATATGTTTCGAATATAACTACATTCTAGTACGTACCAGTATATCTCAACTTAATCACCCAGTATAGCAATTGTGGACTGCACATTCATCGTTTCAGAAACACAAACAATCAGTATTGGTCTTATCTACTGCATATCAAAAGATCATTATCACCACATAAAGGAAAAATAGACACATAAACAAAGAAACTGATGAATTTAGAGAACATAACCACTACAATGTCTCAGTATTTGCAAATATAGGCATGCCACAAACTGTTTTTCAACAGTTTTTTATTATGTACTGACAATCCAAGATTATTGCCTCAACAGTTTTTGAGTTATCTACTGACAATGATAAATAGACTCATAAACAATGTTACCCATTCACTATTGGACTTATCTACTTGTAAAAGACCCTAAATCATAAAAAAACCTCAGTACTTCACATATGTACTAGTGGTTCTATGTATCAGAAACAAACAAATAACATTGGAAATCACTTTTCATTATTATTCTACAGCTTTTTAGTTATGTACTACCAAATCTAAGTGCTAGAAACACAAAGTCGAAGTTGCATTTAAACTATGATAGGTATTCATCAATTTTTCATCAGTACCTCACATATGTACTGGTGGATCTATGTCCCAGAAACATAAAAAGCATACTAAAAGTGTTAGAAATAGTACCTTTTATCCGATTTGGTGTCTTTTTACTCGGTTTTCTTCCTTTTCGGGTTACTACATCTGGAGATTCATCGTCCGATGAACCTTTATAAGCTTTTTTCTTTGGTGTTTCAACCTTTTTACTCTTTTTCCTCTTTGATGTTCGTCTTGAATTTCTTGAATCGTCTTCTGATGTTCTAGGAGCAGTGCTATCATCCATTATTGTTTCTTCTTCTTGGATTTTTCTTGTGATTTTTCTTTTTGTAACCATTATCAGAACAGAATCTAGGTTTTAGGGTTTTTCTCTGAATCAGAATTGTTGTTTTCAAACTATCGAAAATCTCTGAATGAATTTGGGTTTTGATTCTCTGAATTCTCTATTGGTGGGTTTGTTTGCAGAATTCACCGTTTCCAGGAATTTATAATCCTATGGGATTACAAATTATGGGATTCATGTAAATTCCTTGTGTGTTTGGTAACTCAGTTAAAATTCCCAAAAATTTATAGAGTTTTCTTGTTTTAAAGTCTTTGTACCATTTGACATTACTCTCAAATCTTAAAATTGCATATATATAGGATTTAGAGTTAAAAATAAGTGGGTCCATAAATTCCTTGATAAGTTTCCCAGCAAATCTTAGGGGGGAGGGGTCGGACTCCATATGGGGGATTTGCTGGAAAACTGAATCTTGTGGGAAACGTGATTCCAAGGATTTGGGCAACCAAACGTACAAAGGGAAACGTAATTCTACTTAATCCCCTGGACCCATAAATTCCACCTTTAAAATTCTACATCCAAACCCACCATATGTGAAAAGAAATTTTTTTCTCTCTGAATGATTCCCTGCAAAGTTAAAATTCATTTAATGAATTTGACCGTTTTCAGCGGTTTTGGTACGGGAAAGAGAAACCGTAATAAGGTGGTGGAGTTCACACGTGAGTGGTGATGGGGTAATGTGTTCATTTTGCTTGTTTCAAATAATTGTGGACCTAGTGATAAGTATAAAATCCGGTTGGACCCTAGTATAACTAACTTAATGGGCTTTGGACCAACCAGCAAATTTTCCTTGATAAATTTGTGTCATTCCCATAATGTTGTCTTTTTGTCATTGTTAGGCCTCTTCCTATGCACATGCCAAAAAAATGGTGTTTGGCATGCCAGGTGGCATGCCAAACCATTTGCGCCACTATAGGGAAACAATATTGAACGATCGAATCCCTAGCGAGCGATATTGACAATATCGACAGCGATATTCACTCTAGCGGTAACGGCTATTTCTTCATCGCTATAAATAGGTAACTTTCAAACTCAACACTTACCCCAAATTTTTTACACAAAAAATTTCTCTTCTTCTCAATCTATTATTCTCTTTTCTCAATCTAATTTATTTCTTCTATTTTATCCAAATGGCACAATTAACCCAACTTGATTCGGCAACACAACTTGATTTTTATGGAGTAGTACTTGAAGGTGCCGTTGAGAAGATATGTGATAGATTTAAAGAAATAAGTAAGAAGCAAAGAAGTCTCCAAGTTTTGGATATCAACCAAGTCAAAACCGCAACTAAGAGAAGGCCAAGAAAGGTTAAAGGCAAGGAAAATCAAGGCAAAACAAATTTGAAGCCAAAGAAGAAGATAAACAAAGGAGACTCCGTTCATGAGCGCATTGATTGGAAGTTTAGTGAAATGAAGAAGATGAACAAGATGAAGAACATTGTTCCAAATTTTTTTTTTAAAGTCTTTCCAATTATTGTCTAGTTTTATGTCTTGTAAAATGACTATTTTAATTATATTGAAGTTTTTAATTTTGTGAAGTTTAATGAATTTGAAAATTTGACGAATATTGTTGAAAATTAATATTAATTATATTCTTAAACATTGAAAGTATTACAAATATTTAAACTTAAACAAATATTAAAAATATTAATACTTTAAAAATTTTAAACAAATATTAAAACTTTAAAAGTGGACAATTGAGAAATTACAACACAAATGTTGGACAATATTGGGGCAAATATCTTAAAACCTCGAAACAACTTTCAAAATGGAATTTTTGCCCGTAGATGCGACGATATTCCACACGACACCTTTCCGAAATTCCACCGTGGTTTCACCACTTCTCAAGGTTGGACCTTCTCATTTGAAGTAAAGCAAAATACCTAGTAACTTCCGCTTAATTATACCGAGTTATCAACCAAATCTGAAACACTACGACGCGTAGGTTCATTGTTTGTTCTTGAAATTTTAAAAAATCCTTTCCCACAATAGTTGGTGATCAAATACTGGCTCCAATGTCAAATCAATATAATTCTGCAAATACATTCATCTTCGCAGTTTTGAATTTTAGGTTTCGCCTCACTTGACATCTCCTAATTTGACTTCTCCTAATACAGTGGTTTTCCATGCACTCAGCCAGATTCATATTATCAGCCATGCTCTCTAAGGAATTGGAAGAGTGATAAAAAGAATTGGAGATTAAGAAATTCTAGAGAGATTGAGAAATTCTAGAGAGATTGAGAAATTCTTAAGAGATTAAGAAATTCTGGTGTGAGTTAAAATGAGATTAGAATTAGGTATTTATAGAGGGGGAGAATATTAGCCGTTGGATGAAGATCTGATGAGCGATTATCATAGTATCGAGCGATAGCTTGACTGTCGCTGTCGAGTGAATGACCATCGAGCGATCAAGACTCTATCGCTCGCTGGAAACTCTGTCGTGTATGCCTATATGCCAGGAAAAACATATTGGCATATGAGTTTGGCAGTTTGGCATACTCATAGTGGGTGCATATATGCCAAATACCATGTTTTGGCATGTGCATAGGAAGAGGCCTTATTGTATGTTAAATTGTCAATAAATAAATGAACTAATAATGAAAACAACATGATCAGCTACTAAGTTTTATATATAATTTCCATTGAATTATTGGAGTGCATTTTACACTTTAAGAATAATAAACAACTTACACTTTCATCGAGCAAGTTTAGAGTATCAAACCAAAACTTCAAGACTATGATGTTGGTGCAAATTGAACTAACGGTGTTTTTCAATTCTACATTTTCTCCCCAAATCAAATCATCATTACGGTACTCAAAAGATTATCAAGAAATTTCGATTCCAATTTGAAAACTAACACTTATTTAAAACGTCTAATTTAAAATAACCTTCGGTTGGTGGCTGCTTATGATTAAAAAAAAAAAGAGTTATGGTGAAATAACTTCATTTTCCCCTTATCCATGTTTTAAATAATGATTAAATTGTCCTTCTACCTTTCTTATTAATTTTTTTTTTGTTACTTTTTTCTTTTTTCTGTCGACCATGTTGATTGTCAATCTTTATTGATTTTTAAGCAAGGAGATGTCCAGAATTTTAGCATTACAATCGACACCGTAGAGTAAAACTATGCCGACAGTGGTACATGAACATTAATAATTTTCCGAATATTTAAAATCCCACACTGGCATGGTTGATAATTTTCCATCCCACCGACTGTAAGATCATCGTCACAGTATGACCGCTTACCAGGTGAATTCATTCAGCACTATAGCACCTAGTTAGTAATTTTCCGAATCATTCCCGAATGATTCACGAACGTATCCGAACTGACCGAATCCGAATGATACTTTCGAACTATTTGAACTCCGAACCTAGTTCCCGGATTATATGGACCTTACGAATGATTCGCGAACGTATCCGAACTAACCGAATCCGAATGATATTTCCGAACTAGAACTTCGAACCTAGTTCGCGCCCAACCTTGCTTTCCCATAGGTAATTCTCTGACCAGAGTTCTGTTGATTGGTTTTTGTTTGATTTTGTATATACTTTATATTTAAATACAATTATTCAGTTAAAATTTTCTATTGGTAGATTTTTAACCAGTGTTTTATGTGTTAATTTTTTTTTAAAAGTCTATAAACTCGTTTTATAATATATTTATGCGATTAATTTGTTTACTTCTTGTTAAATAATCACGCTAAAATGTTTTTTTCCATCTTATAAATCATATACAAATAAAATTAGTCTCGTAATAAGGTCATAATACTTATCAATTTATCATATATGTAAGCCGAATTTTAAGTGCCGAACTTACATTTATAAAACGAATATGCACGTACGTATGCCGTCCAGAACTACTGTCCGTACAACGAACCGTTGACCGGATTTTTGACCGAACCCAACCTATCCGAATCCGTATAATTCTCGTACGTATGCCGTCCCGAACTACTACCCGTACCCCGAATTGCTAACTAGAAGATAGCATAGTCATTTTTTTTGTTTTTTTTTTAATTGGTCCCACACAAAACTGGTTTGCGGCCGGTTTAAATACCTGACGAGATTTGGGTATGTCCAGATTAATTGGGGTATACCCAATTTTAAGGGGACATAGTATGTCATTATTAAAAAGTGTGATTTTACTTTAATACCCTTGAACTAATAAAATAAATCCATTTCTTAATTTCATTAACCCTAAAATTAAAAAATTAAACAACTCTTATTCTTCTCTTCTTCTTCTTCATCTTCATCTTCCATTAACCAAAGCCATATAAAAATCTTCAACTTTGATTTTCCAAAAAAATTGTTGACTCTACCGGGGATAAGAAGACTATAAATGATATTTAAACTCAAACCCATCATTGTGTTGTGTGATTTGATTGTTATATTAGGTTAGAAATCGAAAATTATGATTTCTATGTTTTTGGTCGGCAAGGTCGTAACATTCATATCTTGCCGACTTTCCATAACAGCCACGGCGACTGTAAATTTTTTCAACAGCCGGCATGGTATATTTTGAAGACCTTACCGACAGAGTATTTTCAACCGCCGACGGGGTATTTTTCTCACCAGCCGACTACTATTTTTCAATAACCGTCTCATGTGTGTCAAGAAAAATAAAGTCGGCATCTTCTTCATTTAAATACCCTGCCGACCAAATCTAGTCGGCATGTAATTTTTTCAACAGCCGGCAGGGTATTTTTTGAAGACCTTTCCGAAAAAACATGCGCAGGTATTTTCAACCGCCCGGTGGGTATTTTCTCAACGGTGGCGGGTTTTTTTTGGTAGACCTTAGAGCTACTATTTTTCAATAGCCGTCTCTGTGTGTCAAAAAAATAAAGTCGGAATCTTCTTCATTTAAATACCCTGCCGACCAAATCTAGTCGGCATGTAATTTTTTCAACAGCCGGCAGGGTATTTTTGAAGACCTTGCCGACAAAACAGCCGGCAGGGTATTTTCAACCGCCGGCGGGGTATTTTTTTCAACAGCCGGCGGTTTTTTTTTTGTAGACCTTGCCAACTACTATTTTTCAATATCCGTCTCCTGTATGTCAAAAAAATAAAGTCGGCATCTTCTTCATTTAAATACCCTGCTGACTAAATCTAGTCAGCATGTTCTTCATTCAAATACCTTGCCGACCAAATATAGTCGGCATGGTCTTCATTCGTCTACCTTGCCGACTTTTTATACTTTCAGAACTGAAAGTGTTGATTTCTGATCTAATTTTGAGTATGATTTCATACAACAGCTTTGCAATCCCCTTTTTAGAAGTGTTTGGGTTGTATGCTTTCATTTCCGTTGCAAAAGATTTTCTCAAAACAATTTTTTTTCATCAAAAATCTCCCCAAATAAGTTTATTTAAAAACTAAATTTCATTTCATAAGTTTTAATCTACTCAATTAATCAATCTAAGCTCAATTAATTAACTTAATCAGAATTTTTAGTGTTAATTAAACAAGGGTATATTAGCCATTTAGAAAATATATGGTTAAGGGGTGGCTTGTTTTACTTCCAAATGACCCTATTTTGTTTTATTGGGTATACCCCAATTAATCTGGGTATACCCCAATCTCGCCAGATTTAAATAGGCAGTATGTTCAGATTTTTAGTTTTCTTAATCACTGTATCAACGCTTCTTCTTCTTGTTTTGTTGTGCTTAGGTAGGAAAAGTACCCAAGGTAGGAAAAGTTTATAGGTATCCAAATATAATACGCAAATATCATGAGGCTTTTTACTCATGGGAGTATTAAGGCTTGTCGTATTTGCGCGATAATAAAACCTGCAGAGGAAATAATACAAGAAGATGATAAGGCGAGATCAATGGGTCACTGCACGAAAGTGTACAGACATCCTGCGATCTCGTCGCACATAGAAAATGTTATAATCTAGGAAAAATAATACCTTTACTTACCAATAAGACCTCATGAAAAAAAGTAAAATTCGCACTAACATTGTTTGGTAGAAAATATTAAAAAAGATACAAAGACGCACAGAACTATACCCACATGTTTCTCACAAGGAATATAATAAGAGGCAAGTATGGGAATTAAACCTGGAGATATATTATCTTCCTTGTCAGGAAACAAGTGTTAAAGAGCGAGAATATGTTTCAAATTCGTCAAATTACATTTGTAAAGTCGTAAAAGACAAAAGAAAGAAAAAAGCTAAGCGACATTAAAAGGCACGTCTTGATTACTCAAAGGAGCTTCAGCGTCGACTTCGCTGTTAGGATCTTTTTCAGCGTTGGTTTCGCTGCTAGGATCTTTGGATAAACCTTCACCAGAATCATCCTTTTCAAGATGATCTTCTTGAAGGGGAACTTCAAGATCTTCCTCCTCATCGCTCACATACTCATAATCACTGTCAGGCTTGGGAAGCTTCTCGTGATCGCTTATATCAAGAGGTGAAATAGTCACCAAAGGAAGTGATCTCTCACGAAGAATTCTATTCACAAGAGTTTGAGTCTTAATATGAGCCTTACGAGCGACGTCTTTCTCAGCATTTCTTCTGCCAACTTCCATGAAATTTTGAAGATAAGAGAATCTCCTCTCTGCTCGATCACGGGAAGAAGTAAGTGCAGTTGAGAATTTCGCACGTTCCTTACGAGCCTTAGCCAAATCGGATCTCAGCTGAGAGATAGTAGATTGATGAGATTTCTCAGACTCTGCAAAAGAAATATAGAATTATAACCGGAGCGAAGATTTCGCACACCAAAGATTTAAATAATAATAAAAAAGGGACAAGTAAACTGAGGCATTCAGCTCCATGTGACTACCTTCTTTCTGCGAAATAAGATATTGAGCTAAAGCAAAACCACTATTCTTCATATTTTCCATGGCCTTATCAAAATCATCACCACCCAAACCCTTCAGGCGAGATCGAATCTTATTCTCATCCAAAGAAAGGGAAGCCTTGTCTTTCATGAGAGCATCATGAGACTCTTTTAACTGAATATGTTGTTTTTGAAGTTGATTCATCTTTACGGTCAAATTTATCTTACTCTAAATAATCTTTTCGTTCTGAGTGGTTAATGACTTGGTTGATTCATCATTCTGTTTCTTTAACGTGCGAAGAGACTGCTCTTGGTCATCACAAGTTTTATGGAGAATAAGATATTGATGTGAAAATATCGCT
The DNA here is from genome assembly GCA_023531295.1 of Papaver armeniacum. Lineage (NCBI taxonomy): Eukaryota > Viridiplantae > Streptophyta > Magnoliopsida > Ranunculales > Papaveraceae > Papaver > Papaver armeniacum. The sequence continues at coordinate 11,299 of JAJJWW010016681.1, forward strand.
TCTTTCTTTAAGAAAGATCACTTTTCCATGGATAGACCTTGATTATCATCTGACAAAGTTTGATGTCTGAAATCATCACTATACAACAATTTAGATAGATAGGAAACTTGGGAATCCAATGTCTCGCACTGCTGACTTAGATAGACATTCTCATTGGTTAGATATTCAATCTGGTCAAGCGAATATGAATGCTCGTTATTTAACTAAATTATTTGGTTATGCAACTTCTCATTGTCAGCGCGAGCATCTTCAGCGACAAATTGAAAATCATACCTATCCATAACGCGCTTCTGATTTAAATCTTAACGTACATACGAAAAAATTCAAAAAACATGGACACAAAAGATAAATTACTTCTAAAAAGAGTTGAAAAGATAAAGAGAGTTGCACCTCTAAGTTCTTGATTTTTGCTGCGAAGACCTTCAGACTCCAGAGCTACAGTTTGGAATTCCCATTTTAGCTTATCAATTTCTTTCTCTAAAACGGTATTTTGACGAGAGAGTTGAAGCGCAGAACTACTAGATTCAAAATATCCTTCGTCCAAGATCATACGGCGGTGAGATTCCTAAAAAGAAAATAAGATAAGCGTAAATATGCAGAAAAACAATTTAAATAGAAAAGGTATCTGAGAAAGGGTATTTAACAAGAGATCAATAGAGATATGGACACTTGGATCAATACGAGAGAAGATCTCGCTCCTTGTTTCCTTGTTTGGTGTAAAATCGCATAATAGCTTACTCAGAGCATCACAGATGCGAAGTTTAAAAGGATCAGTAATAGGCGATTGGGCAGCATTGATAATATCAGACAAAGCTTGAGAAGCAGGATCTACTCCCTCCAAGACTCCCTTATCAACAGAAATGGAATCCAACGAAAAGGAAGCAAATTTAGAAGAGGAAGGAATAGATATAGAAGAAGTGATATTCATAAATACAGGAGCAGTAACGTCTTCTACAGGAGTGGCATTTTCCACAGGTGCGATGTTCTCCACAGACAAAGGAATATTCGCGAGCAAAGGTAGAGATAGTATGATCCACTGATGATGCGGTCACAGTTGCGGGAGCATGAACCTCTTTTACTGCCTGCTCAATTGCAACATCTTCTTTTGTAGAGAAAGTTTCGTTTGGAGAAGAATTTTTATTCAAAGGAGAAGAGGCAATAAAGTCTTGTGTAGGAGCATCAACATTAGCGTGAGAAGAGATTTCGACTTTCTTATAATCAAAATCAGGAATAATGAGACTCTTGTTAGGCGTGTGGGGTTTGCGAACTCTTCTAGTCTTTAACTTCTTACTGGCATCGATCTCGCACTCGAAATCCTGCGAATAAAAACGCAGATAAGAAACAGAGGCAATAATATTGTTTCATAAAAGAGAAAGTATTTCTTACTCCTTTGTTGTGCGATGGCTTCCTCTTGAGAGATCCCTTGTCTTTCAAACTTGAAGAAGAGTTAGGGTTAGGAATTGTAAATTTGGTATTGCTAGAGGAAGAAATTTTGCTGTAACAGAATCAGTATGGGAATTAATATAACAACAGATTAGCACCATGATTTTAAGAGAAAGAGAGATGAGATCAGTTTCAGCAGAATATACGAACCTTTGATGAGGATCCATAGGAACATCAGCAAAATCAAAACTGAGACTTCAAAAGATGAAGATGAAGAAATTTGGAGAAGATAAAGACTTGCAGAGGGCTCACAGAAGGGAAGACGAAATAAAGGAGAAAAAATTATCTCTCCTCAAACCTGGTTAATAAATAGATGAAAAAAGGTGACCGGTTAGATTCGGACGTGCCGGTAAAAAGGGGAGAAAATTAACACGTGTAGACGGTTACACCGAAATTACGGAGGAATGTCAGTAGATAAGAATATGAAAAGGTGAGTGGGTGCGGCAGTATAAGTTGAAGGTTCTCATATCGCTCTCTTTTCCGAAGAAACGACACGAGAAGAGGCAAAATGTATATACAGAATACCGCACACCAATAGCGTATGCGCAGTAATGATTCAAGACCGAGTGAAGACAATCGTGTATAGCTTATTCAGAATGACGAATCAGATGACGTCAGCCTAATCACGAATAAAGTGTGAAGATCGTGCGATGTTATAAAGTACGTGCGAGAAGAATCAATGTAAGAGTGCGTTAATGACGCACGCCATATCCGAAAATAAGGGTTTTATTAGCTGTCATCCACTATGTAAATCCCTATATAAGGGGTTAAGCGACCTTGTATTGGGAGAGATATTTTTGAGAGCTTAGATAAGAAATTTAGGAGAGAGAAAGTTTATTTATTTTCCAAATTAGAGCTTTCTCATTATTTTGTATCCAACTTAAAGATTTTAATTAATGAAGGTTCTTATGAATTTTATGATGATCACTTGAGTTGTTGTAGGATTTCCTGCAATTACAATATGCAGTAGCTTACTGGCCCAACTTATAGGATTAATCCATGTCATTCGCTTGATATTTTTCATCTGTAATCAAATAAAAAAAATGTTTAAACAAGATCCTAGTATTACGTGCGTACCCCTTGACAAATAAAATTACCTACTATTAATTTCCTCTAGAATTAATTAAGGGCCAACCTCCTTGGTATTTCTCCTATGAACGTGTTTAAAATTAATGGCCCCGAAAAGTAATGTATAACCCACTACCACTAGGTTAAGGATTACAAAATAAAACTGTATTACGAATTTATGATCAATTTGGAAAGGGTTTGCGGTGCGCTAGCTAAAGAGCAGTTCCGCATAAAACGGATTACGCGTACATCCATTCCGATGTGACCTACTTAGTACTTACTAGCTAGCGAAGTTAGTTCGTTGGGTCATGGCGTCCAACGTGGTACAGTAATAATAGTTAGTTGGGCTGGGTCTGTCTTCTTCTTCCCATGCATGTGAAGACTACGTCATGTTAAACAACTGTTGATAGTGGTTTTTAGCTTAAGGTTAAAATCGTAAAACACTAAACCCTAGCAGACAATGATGTCACAACATTTAAAGTAACAAGCATTTACTAATCACATTTACTAAAACCTTTAATGTGTCCCTAAATAATTACCGGGGTATCTTTTTCAAATTAGGGTTATGACAAGCCAAACCCTAATTCCCACGTGTGCCAATGGCAAACCATGCCAGCCACACCGACTGCGCCAAAGCATGCCAACCATGCTAGCCGCACCTCTGTGCCAATGGAAAATCATGCGAGCCACACCGACCGCGCCAAAGCATGCCAACCATGCTAGCCGCACCTCCGTGCCAATGGCAAATCATGCGAGCCACACCGACCGCGCCAAAGCATGCCAACCATGCTATCCGCACCTCTGTGCCAATGGAAAATCATGTCAGCAACACCGACCGCGCCAAAAGCATGCCAACCATGCTAGCGGCACCTCTCGTGCTAATGGCAAATTATGCCAACCACACCGACCGCGCAAAAAGGATGCCAACCATGCTAGCCGCACCTCTCGTGCCAATGGAAAATCATGCCGCCAAAGCATGCCAGCCATGCTAGCCGCGCCGCTGTGCCAATGGAAAATCATGCCACCACACATGCCGCGCCAAAGCATGCCAACCATGCTAGCCGCACCTCCGTGCCAATGGAAAATCATGCCAGCCACACCGACAAGCGCCAAAGCATGCCATCCATGCTAGCCGCACCTCTGTGCCAATAGCAAATCATGCCATCCATACCGACCGCGCCAAAGCATGCCAACCGTGCTAGCCGCACCTCTGTGCCAACGTAAAATCGTGCTAGCCACACCGACCACGCCAAAGAATGCCAACCATGCTAGCCGCACCTCCGTGCCAATGGAAAATCATGCCAGCCACACCGACCGCGCCAAAGCATGCCATCCATGCTAGCCGCACCTCCGTGCCAATGGCAAATAATGCCGACCACACCGACCGCGCCAAAGCATGCCAACCATGCTAGCCGCACCTCTGTGCCAATGGAAAATCATGCCGCGCCACACCCTACCGCGCCATGCCAAACGCACCTCACCATGGCCCCATTCCGCGCCACCATACTGGCCTTCACTACGCGGCTATCAAAACAAAGGCGTGCAAAAATCAACGGTTGCCCTTCAATCCCAGGAGCAAATCCTGGCCGTCTAAGGTTAGCAAACGACCTTTTCCCCAAAACCCTAGCTTCGTCACGCAACTAGCCCACGCTAGTCACGCCATGCGCCTATGGAAAACCCTTGGCCCCACATGCCAAGCCAAAACCGCACCTAGCCCAAGCTAGCCACGCCATGCGCCTATGACAAACCCTTGGCCCCACATGCCAAGCCAAAACCGCACCTAGCCCAAGCTAGCCTCGCCATGCGCCTATGGAAAACCCTTGGCCCCACATGCCAAGCTAAAACCGCACCTAGCCCAAGCTAGTCACGCCATGCGCCTGTGGCAAACCCTTGGCTCCACATGCCAAGCCAAACCAAACCTAGCCAAGCTAGCCGCGCCATGCCAAACGCACTTTGCCTTGACCCTAGCCATGCTAGTCACATCATTTCAAGCCATACTCCCTTGCCTTGGCCCTAGCCACGCCATACGCCCATGGCAAACCCTTGGCTTCACATGCCAAGTCAAAACCGTACCTAGCCAAGCTAGCCGCGCCATGCCAAACGCACTTTGCCTTGGCCCTAGCCATGCTAGTCACATCATGCCAAGCCAAACGCCTTTGCCTTGGCCCTAGCCACGCCATACGCCCATGGCAAACCCTTGGCCCCACATGCCAAGTCAAAACCGCACCTATCCCAAGCTAGCCACGCCATGCGCCTATGGCAAACCCTTGGCCCCACATGCCAAGCCAAACCAAACCTAGCCAAGCTAGCCGCGCCATGCCAAACGCACTTTGCCTTGGCCCTAGCCATGCTAGTCACATCATGCCAAGCCAAACTCCCTTGCCTTGGCCCTAGCCATGCCATACGCCCATGGCAAACCCTTGGCCCCACATGTTTTCCAAAACATTCTAGACATCAACAGAAACTGGGGGATTCTCTTTGGGTATTGGTTTTGCGTTTTACAGCGTGCGGCGTACACTACGCCCGTCATAAGGAAGTGTCATAAGGGTGAGGCGGTTAGTAAATACGGGAAGTTATATATGTGTGAAACGTTCATGGGACATAAAGCACATGCGTTAACAACTTTATGGGACATCAATTCCATAACGTTAGCAATTTCATGAAAACCAGTTTCATTCGTTAACCACTTTATGGAACATCAATTCCATGCATACGGTTACCACCTCCTCCCATTTACTTCCCCACTCCTTAATGAGCCCAGGTGCGTTTTTACTCCGACTTTATAAATAGGTCATACCTATTTCCATTGAACAACAAGTTCATACGGGAGATAAAACACTTAGAAATACTTACTTGCTAGCTCACCTTGTTAGCTCTCTCACTTTTCTGATAACAAGTCGTAGTAACCCAACTACTCTTCCATAATCAACTATTCTGGTCTCACCTCTTTCCTATTGCTTCACTACCCAAAACCAACCCATTCTCCTCCACTTTGTGACCGAAGCAAGTATGGAACGGCCATTTCTTGGTTTAGGCCGGACTTGTACATATTGATCTCTCGAATCTAAAGTACTCCCTTGCAGTACATTATTTAGGGTTTAAATTGTTTCTCACCTGCACACCCGCAATTACCGAAATCAGCAGAAACCATTTTCACCTACAAACAATTGGCGACCACAGCGGGAGGTTCGATCTTTCAGTTACAATGTCAATTTTCAATCAGCGGTCTCATTCTTCGACCCAGCCGTCAAGATGGTAGAGGAAGGCGATCCACTCCGACTCAGTTACTCGACGGCTGGATTATCATTTATGGCACAACAAGGGATGACTGGGGACTTCTCAGAGGCTGGAAGCAAAACGATCCACACAGGGATTAACGGCGCAGTTATCAAACAACTCAGCAACGACTCGGAAGACTGGGGACTTCCCATGACCATGTTTCTCGAAAAAAAAAAAAAAACTTGGTCCTACACCCGGAAAGTTTATTCTCATCAGAAGACCTGAGAAACCGAGTAAGTCTTATATCTAGACAAAATACGTGGTTTCCTTTTTCAAGTTCTGATAAAACCTATAGCCATGTTTCGTCCCATGTCATCTACCAACACACGGTTTCATGGTTTTCGTCCCATGTCATCTACCATTCAATTCTAAACATTTCATTCAAAAAAAAATATATAATCCAAAACCGTCACGGTAGCATTTATCTATTAACCCGAGAAAATCAGAAAATCAAAAACCAAAACCAGGCGTCTCATTTGCCTTTCAAAAAAAAAAACCTAAAGATAAGAGGATCAGAAGACAGATATATATTCAAGGGAAGTTTTCCAACGACGACTTTCTCCTTTTGGCAAAGGCCTCCCTCGTGCTTTGGAGAGCCGCCCTCTTAAGTTTCAGCTTCCTGCACAACTTCCTGAATTCTGCTTCCTGCTTCTTCATCATGTCCGCGGAAGGACCTTCAACTGCTCCAGTCAACGACCTTTCAACATCAGAGAGACCTTCAACAAACCAAGGAACGTTGAATTCGAAGCCCACGCACATGTCACGATGGAACTTCCAGCTTGAGATTACATCTTCAGAAATTGTATGACCAGTCACGTTGCACATATCATCAATCGAAGACAAGGCTTCCTCCACACGCTTGACCAACGCATGACGACTAGTGATCTTCTTAGTCGTGGAAATGTGACCATAGTTTTCCCAAATCTTGGTGTACAATGTCGCATGTTTAGCTGGCACGCTAAATCCTCCAATCAATACATGACTTGGGAAAGGGGACAGATACGGAGGATTGAAGGTGGAACCTGCAACTGAATCAGCAACTGGCAGGAGATCGCTAACTACAATTTCACCCCCCGAAGTGCTTTCCTCCACCTGAGTCACGACAGCGCGCTCGGGACGATGAATCTCCATGTCCAAGTCGCTAGCTGGCACATTTTCCGCAGTGGGAAGTACGACTACATCTTTACTCTAGTGGTTTTCAATTTCAAGATCATCCCTAGGAACGGTTTCCTCCTAAAAATCAAAATTCAGTTTTATTGCAAAGAAAGAAAAAAGGGGAAAGAAGAAAAACATGGAGGGGACTCACCGATTCAGTTTCAGACTGACTAGACGAAGATTCAGCACTGTTATCGGAAGAACTACTCTTGCCATCGCTGGACTCTGGACTTTTATCCTTTTCGGAATCCCCATCACCATGGATGAGCTCGGCACCCCCACCCTGTGTCTCGAAAAACGATGCTTTCTGAATACTTGCAAGTTTGGCAAAGGCGTTCGTGCTACTGAAACCCTGGACGAGATACTAGGACATGTTCTCAGAAAAGAAACAAGGATATACGTAATCCAGCTGAAGTCAAGAAAGAAATCACACGTACCCTCATGTTGGATGAAAAAAAAGCCGATAGAGATGTGGAATCTGACTGGAAACTGCCTGCACGATTCTTAGATCTTCGCTCCTTCACTTGGGGACTGTCCACGTCCATACCGACGGATTTCATTTTGGTTAAAGAAGTATCCCTCAACAACGGATGTTTTGCTAAAATCTCGGCGGAAGGCCTTCCACGAGTGTTCTCCACTACGGCTTTCACAAATTCCTGGATGACGAGGAATTCACTCTGCCAGAATGCGTTATACTTGGAAGTAGTCGACGGATTTCATTCCGAAAGAAAGAAAGGGAGACTTCTGCCCGGCGCAAGAACACTAGCATCAAGAACGTCCGATAATGGACCCTCTGTAGATGCCAGCTGACGAACAAGAGGGACCCCTTGGTCGAAACCCATATGCCGAGCTGCTCGCTCAATATTATAAGATACTGCCTGACACGATCCTCGAAAGAAAGACGGTATATAGCCAGACATGCAACTTCGCATGAATACAATCTCACCGATGCCCAGATTCCCTCCATCAGAAAGCAAAGACATGTTTGGAGCAGAAGCAAAAGTATTAACCTGGGCTATGGATGTACACACTTGTGCCCATGGACGAAAATTAGAGGCGCACGAGTTATCAAGGAAATCAGCCAGGTTTGAGCCACCTCTTGGGCGCCTATTCGACCAGCGAAGTATTCTCGAACTACCCCAAGAAGCGGGAAGTGAAACCAACGGTTTAGGAGAATATCTTTCAAAATGCTCCCATAGCCACGCTTGGAGAAAAGCAACATGAACATACGAATCCACTTTCATGTAACAGTTTGAAGCACGTATGTCCATAGCCAAATGATCCAAGTGTGTGTACAGAGAACCGAGAAACAAGCCGCCAATGGGGAGAACGACTCACTGGGAAAAATGATCCAAATGAGCTCCTTCTTACCAAAGCCATCATAGAAAATATCCCGGGATAACCAGAGAGCCAAGAATGATGCGACGTGGAGTGTACTATTCTTCTGATCCGGTGCCAGCTCATCGGGAAACCATTGAGACATCCACAGAATAGAAACACTTCGTCTCGTTCTCCTTTCGGACAAACACTTTCGACTTCGCAACCGGGCGGTACGTATTTTTTCCTCATCATCGCATGACTTGGTTTTAAGTTTTCCTGTCATGGGAAGATTCAGCAGGATAGCCACACTTTCTAAGGATATGGTCAGTTCTCCCCACCTACATATGGTTGTATGAGTATCTGGACACTACCTGGAGATGAAAGCATCCAAGCTCGGGATGTCTTTCCCGATTTGAAGTGATGCGAGGTCTGCGATAAAGATCAATGATTTGCGCCTTGGTAAAATTAGCTCTTACGCACTCTTGACTTATCATAAAGTGCACCCATTTATCAAACGAACGCAGTGGACTCACTGGGATTTTGAAATAAATAAGAGAGGCGGAATACTCTTTCCTCTGAAGGCAAAACCGTATTACATTTCCGGGAGGAACCGACCGGTCCCCTCCCTCACTCTCCGAACCGGTCAGAAGCAGTGGCGCATGCTTAAGTGGACTTCTCCTGGCAGAGACTATCGTGAAGAATTCATCAGCCACGTTTGGCTTGGAGTTACCAACATCCTTCTGATATGGCGAATTTTTCTCAAGCGACGTCATAATAAAGATTCTCTCATAGTACTTCCGCTTTCCAGAAACTACAACGGAACAATATGAAGAGAGATTATTACGGAAAGCACACGAAATTATCTTCACCCAAGACGCAAGCAGTTTTTTCAAGGCCGTACCCTGCGACATAGAATTCTTGTCCAACCGAGGAGGAGTAACCCACCAGGGGAATCATGCCCACGGCCACACCAAAACAAGGAGTAAACCCTAAAAACTAGTTTTTCGTGGGAAAGGAATGGCAAATTACTATCGCGTAATTACCTTACACAACGAGTTGAGGCGGCCAACATTACTATGGTATCCATGCCTAAGTATTACTATGAGCGCGTGCAAGATATACATGTGGCTAGGATTCACACCAACATGTTCTACAAGGTCATAAAAAGGTACACCTACAACTAGGGTTTTTCACCAACACAAGAAAACAAAAGAAAAGCAAGTCACAGAGGAAGTACTGGAAGACATACCTAATCCGCTCGCCCGCTTCACCGCTACCAAGCAACAAAAGAAGAAACAATAAGGGCGTGAATCAAAGGGAGAGGCCATCCATCCTTTTTATAGGTGTGATACTTGGGAGTTCGAACAAGAAAAGGATTTCCAATTTTGAGTTAAGGAAGGAAAAGAGGAAACCGGTCCCGCAAAGACCAATTTCCACGTCCAAGACCACTCACGCCATACCACGTCCCCACCACGCCTAGCCGTCCTTGCACGTTCCACCATGCCATTACCGCGGCCCCCCTGCCAAGCCATTCGCTCCATTTCCGCGGCCCCACCACGCCTAGCCGTCCGTGTACGTCTCGTCTTGCCAAGGCCACACTATGCCAAGCCGCCTGCTCCACTGTCGCAACCCTATCATCCACGCGGGTTTGCCTCACCAAGATCACGCCACCTCTTGGCCCCTCGAGCCAAGCCATCCACTTGTGTCGCCTTCCAAGACCGCGCCCCCTTTACCTTGGAGATGTACGACCAGACCAAGCCGGTAACTTTCATATATCACCACTCCACGGTCTGCATTCCCAGTACAACTTACGCAGGGTCACCAACACGGGAAGCCAAAACTCTCTTTACCACTCAAAAAGGTTAGTCGGATTCTCCGACCATCTCTCGCAATGATTTACACCTCAATTTCGTCCTTGTCTGTCACCATCATATGCTTACCTCGCAACAAGGCACCTATTCCGAGCTAAACGGGGACTTAATGTTGATGGTGGTTTTTAGCTTAGGGTTAAAATCGTAAAACACTAAACCCTAGCAGCACAAGTGATGTCACAACATTTAAAGTAACAAGCATTTACTAGGCACATTTATCAAACATTTAATGTGTCCCCTAAATAATTACCAGGGTATCTTTTTCAAATTAGGGTTATGACAAGCCAAACCCTAATTCCCATGTGTGCCAATGGCAAACCATGCCAGCCACACTGACCGCGCCAAAGCATGCCAACCATGCTAGCCGCACCTCTATGCCAATGGAAAATCATGCCAAACACACTGACCGTGCCAAAGCATGCCAACCATTCTAGCCGCACCTCTGTGCCAATGGCAAATCATGCGAGCCACACCGACCGCGCCAAAGCATGCCAACCATGCTAGCCGCACCTCTGTGCCAATAGAAAATCATGCCAGCCACACCGACCGCGCCAAAAGCATGCTAACCATGCTAGCCACACCTCTGTGCCAATGGCAAATCATGCTAGCCACACCAACCGCGCCAAAGCATGCCAACCATGCTAGCCGCACCTCTGTGGCAATGGCAAATCATGCCAGCCACAACGACCACGTTAATGCATGCCAACCATGCTAGCCGCACTTCTGTGCCAATGTCAAATCATGCTAGCCACACCGACCGCGCCAAATCATGCAAGCCATGCTAGCCGCACCTCTGTTCCAATGGCAAATCAGGCCAGCCACACCAACCGCGCCAAAGCATGCCACCCATGCTAGACGCACCTCTGTGCCATTGGCAAATCATGCCAGCCACACCGACCGTGCCAAAGCATGCCACCCATGCTAGCCGCACCTCCGTGCCAATGGCAAATCATGCCAGCCACACCGACCGCGCCAAAGGATGCCAGCCATGATAGTCGCACCTTCGTGCCAATGGCAAATCATGCCAGCCACACCGACCGCGCCAAAGCATGCCAGCCATGCTAGCCACACCTTCGTGCCAATGGAAAATCATACCAGCCACACCTAGTGCACCATGCCAAACGTACCTCGCCATGGCCCCATACCGCGCCACCATATTGGCCTTCACTACCCGACTATCAAAATGAAGGCGTGCAGCAATCAACGGTTGCCCTTCAATCCCAGGAGCAAATCCTGGTCGTCTAAGGTTACCAAACGACATTTTTCCCAAAAACCTAGCTTGGTCACGCACCTAGCCAAAGCTAGTCACGCCATGCGCCTATGGCAAACCCTTGGCCCCACATGCCAAGCCAAAACCGTACCTATCCCAAGCTAGCCACGCCATGCACCTATGGAAAACCCTTGGCCCCACATGCCAAACCAAAACCGTACCTAGCCCAAGCTAGCCACGCCATGCGCCTATGGAAAACCCTTGGCCCCACATGCCAAGCCAAAACCGCACCTAGCCCAAGCAAGTCACGCCATGCGCCTATGGAAAACCCTTGGCCCCACATGCCAAGCCAAACCAAACCTAGCCTAGCTAGCCGCGCCATGCCAAACGCACTTTGCCTTGGCCCTAGCCATGCTAGTCACATCATGCCAAGCCAAACGCCCTTGCCTTGGCCCTAGCCACGCCATACACCCATGGCAAACCCTTGTCCCCACATGCCAAGTCAAAACCGCACCTAGCCAAGCTAGCCGCGACATGCCAAACGCACTTTGCCTTGGCCCTAGCCATGCTAGTCACATCATGCCAAGCCAAACGCCCTTGCCTTGGCCCTAACCACGCATGCCAAGTCAAAACCGCACCTAGCCCAAGCTAGCCACGCCATGCGCCTATGGAAAACCATTGGCCCCACATGCCAAGCCTAACCAAACCTAGCCAACCTAGCTGCGCCCTGCCAAACGCACTTTGCCTTGGCCCTAGCCATGCTAGTCACATCATGCCAAGCCAAACGCCCTTGCCTTGTCCCTAGCCATGCCATACGCCCATGGAAAACCCTTGGCCCCACATGCCAAGCCAAAATCGCACCTAGTCAAAGCTAGCCACGCCCAAGGAGAACCCTTGGCCCCACATGTCAAGCCTAACCACACCCTAGCCACGCACCGTTGGCCTTCCCTACGCGGCCAAAAAACGAAGCGTGCAACAATCAACGGTTGCCCTTCAAACCCGTGAGCAAATCCTAGCCATGCAAGGTTACCAGACGACACATGGTAACCTTTGGCCCGAAAACCTAAATTTGGCCATGCCAAACCTTGCCATGCCAACGGCATGCCAACCTAGCCGCGCCACCACATGGGCCCTCACTACGCGGCTACCAAAACGAAGGTGTGCAACGATCAACGGTTGCCCCTCCTCTCAAGATGCAAAATCTCGACTGTCGAAGGTCACCAGGCTGACAAGTTTCCCGAGCTTGACTTGCCAAGCCACAACAACGTGCTACATGTTTTCCAAAACATTCGAGACATCAACACAAACTAGGGGATCCTCTTTGGGTATTGGTTTGGCGGTTTACAGCGTGCGGCGTACACTACGCCAGTCATAAGGAAGTGTCATAAGGGTGAAGCGGTCAGTAAATACGGGAAGTTATGTGTGAAACGTTCATGGGACATAAAGCACATGCGTTAACAACTTTATGGGACATCAATTCCATAACGTTAACATTTTCATGAAAACCAGTTTCATGCGTTAACCACTTTATGGAACATCAATTCCATGCATACGGTTACCACCTCCTCCCATTTACTTCCCCACTCCTTAATGAGATCAGGCACGTTTTACTCCGACTTGTATAAATAGGTCTTACCTATTTCCATTGAACAACAAGTTCATACGTGAGATACAACACTCAGAAATACTTACTTGCTAGCTCACCTTGTTAGCTCTCTCACTTTTCTGATAACAAGTCGTAGTAACCCAACTACTCTTCCATAATCAACTATTCTGGTCTCACCACTTTCCTTGCTTCCCTCCCCAAAACCAACCCATTCTCCTCCACTTTGTGACCGAAGCAAGTATGGAACGACCATTTCTTGGTTTAGGCCGGACTTGTACAGATTTATCTCTCGAATCTAAAGTACTCTATTGCAGTACATTTTTTAGGGTTTAAATTGTTTCTCACCTGCACACCCGCAATTACCGAAATCAGTAGAAACCATTTTCACCTACAAACAACAGCATATTACGATTATTTTGGTTTGGTTCATGGCAGATTAACCAGGCAATGATCTTTATATGATAGATAGGTATAACGAGAAGAAAGGAACGAACTCTATATCAAACAGAAGAATAAAGATGATCAAAACCGAGTCCATGTCTATTTGTCACTTGAAAGTTCAAACAACTTATTTTTTTGTTCAAAAACATAACGAAATCATCTAAAAATCCAGCACCTTAACAAAACCGATTAGAAAAAAAAAAGAACATTACTCAAAGCTAAGAAGAAGAAGATGAAAATCGTACGTACTGTTGGTTTAGGTGTCTTAGAGTTCCTCTCTCCTGATCTTCTTCTCGTATTGCTATCACTCATCATTTTGGACAAACAAACGACAGAAGACAATAAACAACTTAAGAATGAGAAACAAGATCCTAACGTCTAAGAAAGAGGAACAAATCACTATCAAGATAGATGGAGAACCCTAATTAATAGTTGATTTGAATATATAATGGGAAGAAAAAAAGGTTAATACAAATATACTGATTACACCACTGATAACTCCTAAAGATGGAAATTGTGTTTTTATTTCGCAAAATTGGGACACCCAAGTAGAGCTTTGCCAATACATAGAAAGAAGATATAAAAGTTCCATACAATAGAATTATGAGATCAAAAATAAATCATTTTTAAATTGAATTGCTACTAGGTCAACTAATAGTCATATAAGAATTGTCAGGATAAAAATCATTTTATTGGTAAGGAACAAGGAATGGATGAAAATTTATGGAGGATGATTTAAATAGACAAAACCTACAAATGAATGAAATGGAGTGAAAAAGTCACTGGCCTACAAGAATGTTTATGAAATTTACCCCTAAGAACATTTCACACTAGATTCAAAAAATTTTATAAATAAACAAATATCCTTTTCGGAAAGCACATATTTTAAAATCGTCGGCATGATTCTAATTTAGGAAAATGCCATCATATATTTGATACAAAACCTAATTAAAGCATTTTGATTTGCTTCCCCAAAGGGACATTCTTGATTTTGAAATTTCTAGTGTATCCAACGGGTTGTACTTGTCAAAAGGTGCAACTAACATTTAGGTCGGCAAGGTATAGATTTTCATACCATCCGTGGGACTTCATACTATGCCGGGCTCAAGTACTTTGTTTGAGAACAAAATAATAACTTCCTTCAAAAGCAATAAAACATTCGAAGAGTTCAAAACATAATGAAAGAGTTCAAACCACAATCTTCAAACCAAGGAACATGGATCATTCTCAAAATTCGACCTTAGGACCTGTATTAGGGGTTCACCTTAAAAGGTCAAAAAGTTCTTATCGACCTCCTCTTCTTTCCTCCTATGACATTCTCATGGAAGACCAAAATCCAACAAATCGATTCCGAGGAATAAACCACGAATGGTTCTATTTATGAAAGTGTAACCCTACAACCAAGATGGTACCAAAACCATTTCAAATATAAAAAGATTGTGGGATCTTTCCATGTAACAAAACAATAACAACTATAAATTACAAAATTTTAAAAATTGATAGAATCAAAAGAAAATCAAAATTGAAAATTTTGGTTGATTTTAGGTTTTTGGAATGAAAGAGAAGAGGAGATGGATTAGAGAGAAGAAGATTAGAGGAAGATTAATCGGCAGATTTTAGTAAGGTCACATGTCCACTTAAAATTTTAAATGGACAAAAATAGCTAGGATGTAAACAGTTTCATCCTACCCATTTTCAAATACTTTTTCTTTTTTTAATTTACATCAGGATGCATCCAGTTTCATCCTTGCTATTTTTAAGTTTAAGTCAGGATGAATCCAGTTTCATCTTTGCTATTTTTTTTTGTCCATTTCACCCATACTAATTTTTACTCATCCATTTGAACCAGGTTTTAAAAATATTTGGACAAATGACCCATTTTCCACAATAACAACTCTTGATCAAATTAGGAGAGAAATTACCGGTGGCCGGGAGATTTTTTGACGAGGATCAGTCTAATTCAGCAGATAATATACTTCTCAAGAAAATTCTGTATAGTGCAGCTGATAGTTCTGACGGGAAGAAGTCTACCCATTCCCTGGTAAGCATGGTTGGGAACAATTATTATTAACATAAAATCCAAATTCTGATAGACCAAAAACAGTTTGGTCCCGGTTTCCGTAATTGGCCACAACCATCAAAACTGCACTCGCTCTCCTTCCTAATTAATAATAGGCCGGTTATTTCCTTTTTAAGTAATACTTCTATCTATGTAGTATTAACTTCTAAATATCATACGGTCCAAGGTTATATAAACCTAGTTCGTCTAAGATAAAAACCAACCACCAAGTTCCTCTGATTTAATTAAGATTAAGATCCAAAAAAATCTCTTCTGATGGCAAAGTTTATAGACATAGCTCGCAGTTTACTATCGGTTTTATTCATTCTTGTGGTTGCAGTTGATGGAAGAACAATTAGGACAGGATCCAACAAAGCAATGATGAAAGCTTCCGTTCCAGCCAGTAAAAATATGCCAGTCGCAACAAATAATTTATCTGTCAATCCAAATACGAATCATAGGTTCTTAGATACCCATAGAGGCAGTAATATCGTCATTGGCTTGCCGGAATTAAAGAAATACTTCCACCGCTTTGGGTATCTACCAGATACGAATTTCACCGATGTTTTTGATGAGCAGTTTGAATCAGCTGTCACTCTATACCAGTCGAAACTTGGGTTACCAATGTCCGGTAGAGTCGATTCCGCTACTCTATCTCAAGTTATGTCACCAAGATGTGGTGTGCCTGACAATGATGATCATAACAAGTTACGACATACAACTAAACATTACTCGCTTATCACGGGCCGCCCCACCTGGAACCATTCCACAGTGCCGTTGATGTTAACTTACGCATTATTGCCGGAACATATTATCCATTACATAAAATTATCAGATATTCGTGTTGCCATTAAGCAGGCATTCTCGAGATGGTCATCAGTTATTCCAGTTAATTTTATAGAAACTCAAGATTACATTCATGCTAACATCACAATTGGCTTTTATTACGGCGACCATGGGGATAGGATCCCGTTTAGGATCCTTGCATTTGCAAGTGGTCCTAGATCAGGCGCATATTTACATTTTAATGCAGCACATACTTGGGCAGTTGACTTCAATTCAGAGAAATCAGAAAATGCCTTTGATTTGGAAACAACGGCAGTACATGAAATCGGGCATTTGTTAGGGCTGAATCATACATCTATTAGCGAAGCAATCATGTGGCCTCACATAGGCCCTAGAACGAAACACGTAGAGTTAGCTTTGGATGATGTCAATGGTGCTCAAGCTCTCTACGGCGCAAACCCAAATTTTAAATTAGATTCTCCCAATGGAAAAGAAGTGGCTAGTAGTGAGTCTTCTTCTTCTTTTGGTTTAAGAGAAATCATTACTATTTCTATTTGTCTACTAGTTAAAGCATTGTTTTTTTCTTTATAATATCTAGTTGATGAACTCGATTCTTTCTTTCTTGTTGTAACATTTTATATTTGTTATCATGAACTCTTCTTCATTATTAGTTTTTTCTATCCTTTCTTCTTCAATAAATTTGGAACCGGTACTATAGAAAAATTGCATATTTGGTCACTTTACTTGGTTAAGCATGCAAAACCATAAAACCAATCTAATTGCAATTAGAGTAGTGCGTATTCCTGCAATGTTCTCTTGACTTTAAATATCTAACCATAAAACCGTAATAGGCCCCGTAATATTGTTTCTCAATCTTCCTTGTTGAATGGAACCTAAATTGCGTCAATACTGGACATAAAAAAAAAAAAAAAAAAAACTAACTTAAAGTACCTGTTTGCAAGTTCTTTTATCGGACAATGTGATTGAAATGTTTCAAGGTGGCTTAACTGCTCCTACTAAAGAACAAAAATGAAGAACAATAAACAGGAAATCACATACCTTAACAGCAGAATTCAGAACAAGTTCTATACTTGTTTGGAAGCTATTTTATCAGTAAGTTCTTTTGTGCATGATTTCTTTTTGTGATCATCTTAGTTACGATGATGAATGAGCATCCTTCAGGTCTTTCTCTCACCCTATGTTGTGGCAGGCACTAGGCGAGGCGCCAAGCCCTTCGCCTAGCGCCTAAGACACTCTAGGCGCCCAGATATCATGTCTTTCTCTCTAATCCTTCAGTAGCATTACCGGAATCGGAAATTAGGAAACGCAGAACTTTAATCGTAAGCGGATTTTATAAACTAACTCGTATTTGAGACTATAAGTAGAGGCTTTGTTCCAGATGTTTTAGTCATTGTTGAAATTGATCACAGCAGGTGAGTTTAGAGATATCTGGCCGTGATCGATGGTTTTGAGTTTTTATATCTGCTCTTTCCCCAATCTTACCCGCCAGCAGAACTCATTAACCCAATAAGTTCGATAATGCAGAATCAACGGTGTTTCAGTTGTCACTTTATCTCATTTTTATTTTTCATCTTCATCACTCCTTCCTCCTCCCGTTCCAGCCAGAAACATGACCAGTCACAACAAATACTTCATCCGTCAACCCAAATACGAATTATATTTTTGGTCATTTCTACTGTTATAACCTACACATTATCTCTAGAACATATTATGGACTACCTAGGAAATGGACTTGTTAGTGTTGCTCTTGAGCGTGCATTCTCGACATGGTCCTCAGTTATTCCAATTAATTTTACAGAAACTCAAGATTATATACATGCGACCATGCATGGGGATGGGAGCCCATTTGATGATGATATTAGGAACCTTGGACATTGCAATGCCTTTGCTCCTTTTTTTGGGGTCAACCATCATGGTTACTCCATTATGCTTCGGTGTGGTGTGATTTCAAGTGAGCATAGAGATACGTTTGTTTGGATATTCAAAACATGGTTTACATGTATGTTTGGTGTGGATCCAAAAGGGATCATAACAGATCAAGACAAATCGATGCAAAATGCTATAGAAATTGTGTTTCCAGAGAGACCAGGCATCGTTGGTGTATTTGGCATGTGATGAAAAAATTTCCTGAAAAATTTAAAAGTTACAAAAACCATCAGTCTTTGATGTACAAAGTGTTGTTTATGATCCGCTAACTCCGGAAGAGTTTGAAAAAGATTGGTCTGTAATGCTTGAAGAGTATAAATTGCAGGACAACGAATGGTTAAGTAGTCTTTATCAAGATAGACATTTATGGGTGCCATGTTTCGTCAAAGATCACTTTTGGGCTGGGATGTCCAGCACTCAAAGAAGTGAAAGCATGAATTCTTTCTTTCAAGATTATGTTACTTCAATGACCATGCTCTGAAAAACCAAATTGAAAAAGAAGAGCTCGTCCACCAAAATGTTACCGTGTGCCACTACTTATGTGATTGAACAACATGCTCAGAAAATTCTTATCAAAGTTTGGAGAATTTCGAGAATATGATGTACTGTGTGTGTTTAAGTTCAAAAGAAGTCGGTAACTTTGCGGAGTATAGCATACGAGAGGATGTCAGGAGAAGTCTTTGTATTCCATTATCTTTCTTTATAATAAGGGACCCAGAAATGCCACATGGCGTCCCTATAAACAATTTGATTTGTGGTGAAGCCACGTAATCGGCCATGTACTCACCTTTTGACAAATCATCGCCATGTCATCAACATTTAAAAGACACACAGATCTGAACAGCAAAGGGAAGCCAAACAATATGTATCAACAAAATCAACAAAATATATACGCGGACAACCACTTTTGGTGAACGGTTATACATACTAAAGTTGTTTAGAACACAGCCACACTTCTTTTCTCCAGAGATCTAATGTTCAAAATTTTTTCCTTTTTCCATATTCGAAAACTCAAATTATTTAGGTAGGAAAAAAAAATTAATTTTTTTGGGAATAGGTTACATATTCAAGGAAGTTCTACCTGAAATCTTCTTTGCTTGATTGTTGGTTTAGTTAATTCTGATTATTCACCAGGGCTTTTCAAGTCCTACCTTATGAAAATGAAAAGAAACTGACACCTCCGAGAGGTTTCTTCAAGTTTGGCTAATTGTGGGTGATTTATGGAATGAGGAAGAACAACACAAAGAGAGGCGTTCCGGGGGAGTGAACTAAAGAACTAGAGTTTTCGATGCACCATCTACGATGTCAAAATATCAGAGTTTAATCCACTCTGATACGTATAGGCTATTTTACTAAATGGGACAAAAGAGATATTTAATTATCGCAACAGATTATTTTACCAGGAACAAGACAAAAGAGATATTTAATTGCCGCAACAGACTATTTTACAAAATGGGCAGAAGTAAAAGCAGTTCAGCATATTCCCGATAAGGACATATTCACATTCATCTTTGAAAATGATTTGCCATTCCTGCAGAGCTGGTATATCTGATAATGGAAAGCAGTTCGAGGGCGAGAAGATAGAAATGTTGCTTAATGCGTTCAATATTCAAAGCGGAAAATCTACTCCTTTATATCCACAGAGCAATGGAAAAGTATAAGTAACAAATAAAACGATCGCAGACAACTTGAAGAAGAAGTTAGAAGGACACAATAAAGGATGGTGTGAACAAGTACATAATGTAGTATGGGCTTACTGGACAACAAGGAGGGAAGCAACAGGAATGTCACCTTTCTTTATGACATATGGGGTAGAGGCAGTGTTACCAACAGAAGTCATCATTCCAACCACAAACAAAGAAGCTTGAGACAAGAATCTAAGTGCAGATCTAATTTTAACGAAACTTGATGATCTAGAAGAAGCAAGAGAGGTCATTTTGCAACATATGGAAAATTATCAAAAAAGACTAGCTCCAGAATACAACAAACGTGTTAAGATAAGAGAATTTCAACCAGGCAAATTGGTGTTGCAAGAAATTCCAATTTATCAGAAAGGAGGGGATGTGAAATTGGAAAAGAAGTGGGATGGACCCTATATAATAAAAAGTATAGTTGGAAATGGAGCTTATGAGTTAATGGATCCAGAAGGAAGGAATACAGGTCGCAGATTAGTTTGTCCTTGGAATAGGTTATATTTGAAGAAATACTATCCATAGGGGCTTGCGAAATAACTCGCACCATCGAAAAGGATGCGAATCTAAGAATATGAGATTGTATTCTTGAACAGGGGTGTCATATTCAATCCAATAAACAAGTTTGAAAATAAATGCATATTCAAGAAATTCTTTCTTAAGATAAAGGAAACTATAAGGCCTCAAAATGAAACCATAATCAAAGGAAACATAAATGAAAATTTTAACCAGATAGACTAGGAGTCCGAATGTGGCGTGTAACCTAGTTCGCATACATGCAAGAAGAAAAAAGTAGGACCTATCGCACGTCATAGTCGGAGGAAACCTAGAAAGCATGACTCAAGGGAAAGCTACATCGACCCTGCAACTTGAGTCATGGAGATTTGGGGTTAGAAAAAACGAAAAGGCCCATCCAAGAGAGGTTCCTTAAATTTTCAGTCTAAGTTCATAATCTTAAATTGGACGACCAAGGTGAGAAAGTCTCTCCTAAGGAGTGCAGAAACTCGATCAGGGCACCCAGGTACACGATTGAGTCAAGAGTGCGGGGGCGTTGGAGCATACCTTACCATTCTTGACAAGTCATGACTATGATGCACTCGGTCTGAAGATACCCCACTTAGGGTGCAGTCTCGTAACCATAAACCTAATCGGTGAAGGGATAAGACCCTGCGAAATCAACTGGTTGTTGTATTACCGGATGGGAGGAGCCAACCTTAACCCGGTAGAGATAAGCTTCCTTGAAGGGGAAACCAGGGGGAGATAAGGACGGAACCCTCCATTAGGGAGCTGAATTGTGTCAAATAAAAACCTGAAAAGGTAATAGTACAAGAAAAAAGATAGGACGAGATCAATGGGTCGATACATTATAGTGTAAAGACCGCCTGCGATCTCGTCGCACATAAATTAAGGAAAGATAAGACCTTTACATAGGAAGGCAAAATAAGACCTCATGAGAAAGATTATATATAAACTAATGTTTGTTTTACAGAAAATTAAACAACATTAGCTCGCACACTTGTTTCATACAAGAAAAATAATAAGAGGCAAGTATGGGAATTGAAATAACAAAATATTATCTTTCTTGTAACAAACAAGTTTAAAATGTATCAAAACAAAGAAGGGAAATTCAAATAAAAAGAGAAAATTAAGCACGATCAACAGCTACATCTTGGGTCCAGGATTCTCAACTTCAGCATTAATCTCTCTAGCAGGCTTGTCCTTCTCAAGTTGATTTTCTTTATTCTCTTGATCCTTCTCATCATCGCTTAGAAATTCATAGTCACTGTCCGGTTCAGGATACTTTTCATCTTCGCTACCATTAATAGGAGGGATATTAACTGTAGGAAGAGAGTTGCTTAGAAAAATTCCATTAACTACAAATTGAGCACTAACATGAGCCTTGCGAATAGCTCATCTTTCAAGATTTCTAGCATTGATCTCCAAAATTTTTTGTGTGTGTGCGAGTCTTCTTCGCGCTCTGTCTCGAGAAGTAGAAAGAGAAACCTCAAGGTTTCAACTGAGCAATAGTAGATTGATGCGACTTTTCAGAATCTGCAAAGAATAATATATTATCATAAATTGAAACTAAAGCTCATATCAACAGAACCCAAAGAAATAATTAGACAATAATGAGGCAGTCAACTCTAGCTAACTACCTTCAAAGAATTTAGAAAGAGCAAGGGTGTTATTCTTCATACTTTCCATAGCTTTGTCAAATTCATCATCAACTAAACCATTAAGACGGGATCGAATCTTCTTTTCATCAGTAGAGAGAGATTTATTCTTTTTCGTAAGAGCATCATGGAAATGCTTTAATTGATCATATTGTTCTTGAAGCTGGTTCTTCTTCACAGTCAAATTTATTTTACGTTGAATGATTTTTTCGTTCTTGGTCTTTAATTCCTTAGACGATGTTTCTAGTGGGCGAAGAATCCGTGTTTGATCTTCATTTATTTTCTGAAGAATTAAGTATTGGTGCGAAAACATCGCTTCATTATTTAAGAAGGAATGCTTCTCCAGGGAAAGAGTATGATTTTCTTCTGAAAAGGTTTGATGTCTTAAATCAGCATCATATGACAGTTTAGATAAGTGGGATATCTGATAATTTAATACTTCAATCTCTTGAACGAGTTGGTTATTTTCATGAGATAGATTATTAATCTACTCAAGTGAATACGAATGCTGGTTATCTAATTGGTTTAATTGAATCTACAACTTTTCATTTTTCGCCCGAGTATCCTCAACAAGAAATTGAAAAGAAAATCTCTCCATAATTCGCTTCTGTTTTAAATCTTAATAAACGCATGAAGAAATTTAAAAGTTGTGGGTAAGCAAAGAAATGTATCATAGGATACGATAAGCAAAAGGAAAAAAGATACCTCTAAGTTCTTGATTTCGGTTGCGAAGATTCTCAGAATCAAGGTTTGCAACTTGGAGTTCTCCTCTCAGCTTATGGACATCCTGAAGTTCCCCTTTCAACCTATTAATTTCCTTCTATAAAGAAGTATTTTGTTGCGAAAGTTCCAATTGAGAACAGCCAGATTCAAAACGCCCTTCAGCTAGAATCATTCGACGATGAGATTCCTAAAGAAGAAAGAACTCAAGGATAAGAGATTAAGATATTATAATTAATATAACGATGTGAGAGGTACCTACCAAGACATATAGAGGGTATGGAAGCTTGGATCAATTTGAGAATGGATCTCATCCCTTGTAGCTTTATCAGAGGGAAATTCGCACAGAAGTTTACTTAACGCAGAGCAAATGCGAAGTTTGCAAGGGTCATTAGTAGAGGATTGAGCAGAGTTGATGATATCGAATAGAGTTTGAGAAGCAAAATTCACACTATACAAAGCCTTCTTATTAAGAGAAATGGAACTTAATAAAAAAAGAAGAAGATGAAGAAGAAGGGGCAGATATAGGAGGAGAAGGAATAGTGAAATTTTTAGGGACAGACACATCAACATTATTTGGTTGTGAGTCAGTATTTGTGAATGAAGAAGTGGTTTGACTCACATCCAGTAAGTTCACAGAGGCAATAGTGGGGATACCTTTTATCCCTCTATCAGCAACAGTTACTTTTTTAAAAGGAAAAATTTCTTCAAGGGTGATAGAAGCATTCGCATTAGAAGGTTGAATTGTTGTTATGGGGTGACGTTTGCGACATCAAAATCAAGGATAGAAAGATTTGACTTAAGTACTGAAGGCTTGCGAACTTTCTTAGTTTTTGGTCCTCTGCCACCACCCATCTCACAATCGGAAGTCTGCGAAAACAAAGTATATGAGAAATAGAGGCAACAATATTTTTTAGTAAAAATTGGGGCATTTCTTACTTCTTTGTTGTGCGAAACTTTCCTCTTATGAAATTCTTCGTTCTTGTCATCTGAAGAATATTTAGGGTTTTGAACGGTTATCTTGAGAGCACTTAAAGAAGAATTTTTCCTGAAAAAGTATGGGAATTGGGTTAATCAAAAATATAACAATTGTAATCAATAATTATGATTATTAGAAGATAAAAGGATAAATTTGGGAAACAAGAAAACAAACTTTGAATTGGGATCCATGAAAACAGTAGTGATAGAATGGTAGCGACAGAAGCAGTAGAACAGCAGCAGCAGGGAAGAGATAGTAGAAGAAAAAAAGAATTTTTGGAGATGAAAAGAAGAAAAGAAGAAAAGAAAATGGTTATTTTCCTTCAAGGAATCAATAAATAGATGAAAGAGATGACCGGTTATAATCAGTTAAGCCGGTAAATAGAAGAAAAATTGACACGTGTGAATAGATAGACTTGAATTTCGGAAAATGGTCGGCAAAGTAAAATGTGAAAAGACAAGCTTATGCGATATTATAGGATGGAAATTTCTCATATCGCGCACTCTATAAAGTAAACGAAATGAGAAGAGGCAAAATGTAGGATTGGAATATCGCACATATCAATAAATATGCGAAGTGAAGATTATCTAGCATAAGCGAGGACTATCGCACCTAGTAAAATCGAGATGACGTAGTGGATGATGTCAGCAAAGTCACGAGTATAGTGTTATGATCTATGAGAAGTGTAAACTGTGCGAGAATGAGTGAGTGTACATGAGCGAATGTTACGCACAGTGATTCCGAAAATATTGGATCTCTTAGTCTGTCATCCACTATGTAGAATCCTATAT